>JBBBWG010003404.1:17537-31552 GCA_037176905.1 Azolla pinnata
TAAATCCCAAACCCTGAACCCCAAACCCTGAAGCCTAAACCCTAAATCCTAAACCATGAACCCTAAAACCTGAAGCTTGGTTTCAGAAGGGTATGTCTGTTATTAGGGAAACTTGGGTCTTCTTCTTCTTCAGACTTCTTCTTCTTCTCCTTCTTCTTCTTCTTCAGACTTCTTCTTCTTCTTCTTCTTCTTCTTGTTGCTCTGTTTCTCTGCCTCTCGGGAGCACGAAGCAGGGGAACATGGGCGTCGAGCAGAAAGAGCGCGGCAGCAAGGCCCGTCAGAGGAACCAAAGAGAAGCGACGATGCCCATCAGAGGAGCAGAGAAAGGCCTGATCAGAGATGTGTTCACGGAGCTATGGTGGATTGCCGGCCTCTCTACCTGCATCAAGCTCCTCCTCATCCCATCCTACTACAGCACCGACCTGGAAGTCCACAGGAACTGGATGGCCATCACTTCCTCGCTCCCGATCGATCGCTGGTACTTCGACGACACCAGCGAATGGACCCTCGATTACCCTCCTTTCTTCGCCTGGTACGAGCTCTTCCTCTCGCTCTTCGCTCGCAGCATCGATCCGGCTATGGTGGATCTCCACAATGGTGTGGATCTCTCCGGCACCGAGGCCGGGGCCACAAGCCGCGTCGTCTGCTTCCAGAGGTTTTCGGTCATCTGCTCCGATGCGTTGCTCTTCTTGGGGCTATGGAAATTCACAGGATCATGGCCGTTGAAGCTCCGGAGAGGGATCGTCTGCGCCGCCGTGATCCTTTCTCCGGGGCTTCTCATGGTGGATCATATACATTTCCAGTACAATGGCTTCCTCCTCGGGGTTCTGATCCTCTCGCTCTCGTATCTGAGGGATGGGGAGGATCTGAAGGGAGGGATCCTGTTCGCGATCCTCCTGTGCTTCAAGCACCTCTTTGCCATAGCCGCGCCTGTACTCTTCGTGTATCTTCTTCGCCATTATTGTAAGGATCTCTACAGATTTTCTCTGCTCGGAGGATCGGTAATCTGCGTGTTTCTTGCTTCTTTTGGGCCATTCATCTACTATAAGCAGGTAAACCTCCATTCCTTAATGCTGATTATGGAAGTGAAGTTTGCTCCGAAAACTGCTCATTCAAATTTCTTTAACAAGTCCCCAAACCTGTTCAGCTGTTCGCATATTTCTTCCTTTTTAGTGTCTTAGTGAAATTTCCCTGAAAATTGCGCTTTTGCATTTTTTTTTGACGACTTCTCAAATCTGTTCGGTCATTTATTATTGTAAGCAGGTAAAAATATATTCCTTTTTGCTGTTGCGTGACCAAAATTCGCCCAAAAACTGCCCATAAGCATTTTTTAGCAATTTCCAAATCTTTCAGCCATTTGTCTATTATAATCCATTCACTATGCAAGTGAAATTGGCCCAAGAACTGCTCAAAAGCTGCCCACTGGCATTTTTTCTCAAACTCCCAGATCCGTTCTGCCATTCTTCTAGTATAAGAAGGAAAATACCCATTCCTTTAATGCTTATTATGCAAGTGAAATTTATCCGAGAACTGCCCCCATTAGCATCTTCTTAGGAATCTCCAAATCCATTTACCCATTCATCTAGCAGGACTGAAATTTGCATGGAAACTGCCTATCAGCATGTTTTTAACAAATTCCCAAAGTCATTTTTTGTTTTACAAAACGCCCTTTGCAATTCATGGAGATTTCCCTGGAAATGCACTTGTTTGGTCGTTCAAACAGATTCAACACTTTCTCTGGGTAGGACCACAAAACTGTGATTCTTTCAGAGGTATGAAGATCTATGCCTTTTAATACCAATCCATCAAATAGACCCAATTGGAGAAAACATTTGAAAGGATTTCGAGGGTAAAACACAAAGGGAAATATGGGAATTTCGTAGAGAACTTAAAAAACTGCTATGATGATAGATTTCCGTAGCCCCATTTCCAATGCCTTCAGCTTTTTTCAGAATTGTGTTGTGCCTGATGTTGTCAATCCATGGAAGTTTTAACAGAACAGATGGATCAAGTTTTGAGGCGGCTCTTTCCATTTGGCCGTGGTCTATGTCATGCTTATTGGGCGCCCAACATTTGGGCTTTATATAATGCAGTAGACAAAGTGCTCGGTCACTTGTTCAGACAGCTTGGCTTTCATGTGGAGTTGCAAAAGGCATCAATGACAGGCGGGCTAGTTGGTGATACTAAACTCTATGCCATTCTCCCACAGGTTAGTGTTTACATTGTCTCGTTAAAAGTATCATTACAGTGGTGAAAATTCATCATATATACTAGCCCTTTTTGCACATTGAAGTGTGGTTAGTATCAGTATTTGGATGAAAATGCATTGTGTATGAATTGCTTTTGGCACAAATAAACATTAAATATATTTAGCTTGAAGTCATTCTGATATATGAAGTTGATCACCATTTAGAAGTGCCTGATGATTGGTGCTAGCATTTAGTTTTGTTTGTCAATGTAGTTTGTGCCGTTGCCCACCATGACGGTTGCAGTTTTTATATTGTTCCCCTACTCGCTAAAGTTTTAGCATTAACATTCTCATGTACAGTATCGTTATTATTGTAAAAGCTCATGATTTTACAAGTTCTCTTGGACAAGAAACATGACATAACCTGAAATGCATCTTACACAGATCTGTTTGAAACGAGATAGACATGAAATAGATTGGATTTTAAGCATGAAACCCATTGTGATGTATGAAGATAAGCACCATCTAGTAGTGCCGGTGCTTGGTGCTAACATGTGTTCTTTTTCTGTATACATAGATCACTCCATCAGTCACAATGATACTTGTGATTCTCACAATGGTCCCGTGCTTGCTAAAGCTTTGGAAGAGGCCAAGGAAGGAGGACATAATCTTTTCTGTAGCATATGCATACTATTGTGGATTCATGTTCGGTTGGCATGTTCACGAGAAAGCTTCCCTTCACTTTTTGATTCCTCTCGGTTTGATTGCTATGGAGTCCTTAAGGAAGGCTCGAGAATTCTTTTTCCTCTCGATAGGTATATACACTTTTTCCACTGTGGGGATCATTGAAATCTATTGTGAGTAATGTGGAAATGAACAGGGAGTTGTTTTGGGTTCTTCAGAGTGTATTGTTATGTTTATTGCTAGCGATGGCTAAGAGCAAGTAAATGGAATTATGAATGCCAATGAAAAAATATTTATATTAGAAGATTCCAAAGATCAGAAGCCAATCTGCATTTGTGCTAAGATTTTGGTGGGTTTCTTTAGTTCCAATTTGGTGTAAATTTTTTGAGCTAAGAGTTTTGGTGGTTTTTTGGTGGTGTTGTCAGTGTCATGCTATTCTCTTTTCCCCCTCTTGTTTGAGCCAAGGGAGTATCCTATCAAGGTCATTCTTCTGGCTGTCTACAGCTTGATGATGTGGACATTGTTCTCGATCGGTTTCCAGCCTCAGCTTTGGAGCAAAACCAACAATACTCGTGAGAATTCCAAAGCCGATCAAGAGGATCGATTGAATGAGCAAGAGAGGCCGATGAAGCTACTGGGCTACGGCGAAATAGTTTACATGGTGGGCTTGATTCTAGTGGAGATATACGGACAATTCCTTCACAAAGCCGTGTTCAAAGAAGCGCTGCCATTTCTTCCCCTTATGATGACATCGGTGTACTGCGCATTGGGTATGCTATATATGTGGATGAAGCAATTCATGTACATGTGTAACTTCAAGTAAAGATGAGAGAGAAGCTCTGCTCTTCTGCCTATTTTGATCAAGCTTTACATTTCGGGGATGACCAGAACAGAACATCTCTGATCTAGTAATGCGAAGATCAATCCGAAGATATATATACATGGCATTTTCAATAAGGATTTCTTTCCTTGGCTATGTATGAGGGCTTGAGGTTGAAGGTGTAGGGATATTTCAAGTACTGAATCCACATTATGAATTGAAATCATTTATTTGACTAAGCTTTTGTAGCGATGAATGGGCTGCTGATGATGAAATCAGATGAAATCTTAGCACTGTGAGATAGCCATGTCTGTAGGAAAAGATGAGTTAGCTTTACTTCAAGAATCATGCCATTGCAGTACAAACAAGCAGCTGCCGATTTATTTGTATTGATGTTGCCCCATGGAATTGATTCGGCAAAGGGCAAGGTGATCGGTATTCACAGTTGCTGAGGAAATTTGTTACCATATGTATGATGTACTCTCGAATCTGCGACGGATTTCGACGTATTTAGCGGAGTACCCAATTTTATTCGCACCAAGATCGTGCGTGGAACTCGGACGCGTTTACCATAATAACTTCCATTCGCAACGCGCTTGAAACATTGTCCGAAGTTCGCCACCACTAGACCCCTGCAGTTCAATTCGATTGATGCATCATTGTTGGAGAAATCGGCCAAAACAGGGATGCAATGGCATCATGCTGAATACATTCAAGGTTTGATAATTGATGGGTAGTTAGGAGTGCCAGATTGGTTGCATTTTGTCGATTAAACCATAAAGGATAAGTGCCTAAGACCGATCATAACCGATGCCTAAAGCTGATCATCGCTAAGCTGGAGACAAATTAGCAGAATGGACTCACAATTTGGCCAAGGTCCGAGTTCCAATGTGCTCTCTTCTAAATGACTAGTCAGTTAGTGCCATTGACCTTTTCGATGGATTTCGATCCCCTCAAAAACCCGGGCCTCGACGCTGTTAGCCGCTGGTATCTGGTCTCTCGAAGGGTAAATTACACGATGCATCAGGGTTCTGGATTCCAGCAGCCTTTTCTTCCTTGTGTTGGGGAAAGTTTTGGCTAACTTTCCGCACAGGAAGCTCATGTAAACCCTAAAACCTTCAAACCCTAAACCCTAAACCCTAAACCCTCAAACCCTAAATCCTCAAACCCTCAAACCCTAAACCCTAAACCCTAAACCCTAAACCCTAAACTCTAAACCCTAAACCTTAAAAGTGTTTTATTAGCCTTTAGATATTTGTTGCTTTAGATCAAACAAAGAAACAAAACCAAGAAGAAGAAAGAAGAAGAAGAAGAAGAAGAAGAAGAAGAAGAAGAAGAAGAAACCGCTGAAAAACAGAGAAGGGTGCAAAGCGACCGAGGGAGCGGGAGACAGAGGAAGGTCTATAGGCACAGAGCGAGAGAGAGAGCGAGAGAGAGAGAGAAGCAGCGGCCCCAAGAGAAATGGGTCTCCTCTCAATCATCCGCAAAGTGAAGAAGAAAGAGAAGGAGATGCGGATCTTGATGGTGTAAGTACGAATTCCTTCTTTCTCCTGACAGCCCACTTGAGATTCCTTCTTGGATTCCTTCTTCTTCTTCTTCTTCTTCTTCATCTCCTCTTCCTCCTCCTCCTCCCCCGCCCCATTGACGCCATTGCATTTTCACATCTCCGCGCTTTCTGGAGATTCTCTTCTTTCATACTGTTGGAGGAATCTTCCTTGTTGAGCTCTTTGGAGATCCATTTTTCAATGATCCTTGGGAGATCCGTGTTTCATATTCGGTTTGAAGAACCCTATGGAATCTTTCGAGCTCCTTGCTTGATATCTGTGGACATTCTTCACATGCTTTAATGATTCTCGAGCATGCTTCTTCAGAATCTTTGGAGATCCTTTTCTTTTCTTCTTCTTTCTTATGCAAACCAACTCGTGTGCTGACAGGGGCCTTGATAATGCCGGTAAAACTACCATAGTCAAGAGAATCAATGGTGAAGACACAAGCAGCATCAGCCCAACTCTTGGTTTCAACATAAAGACAATGCAATATAAGAGGTTTGGAATTCTGATATGTTTGTGTGGGTGACATGATCATCTGGCTAGATTTGTTGAAAATGTTATAATATGTGTATTGCAATCCATGCATGAATTGGAACCAGTTTATACTATGTCAAGGAATAAACAATTTTGGATCAACTTGATGTGTGTTTGTGGGCGTGTGTGTGTGTATGCATATAGTATGTATGATAAAGATTTAGATTGAGATGGAAATCTCAGGGGTAATTCATGTAATCATGCATTTGTCCAGCATTCTGCCTGGTTGGATAACCTGGCATGGATATTATCGATAATGGGTCTGTGCCTCAGTTGTGGCTATCCAATTATTAGAAGAAAATTAGAAATACTGCAGAAAGCGACCATACGGCATGGCATGTGAAACTATCATTTGTATTGATTAACATATTCAAAGAAACTGACTATCATGAAAAAACTACCATACTTTATCCTGGGATGTAATACCTGAAAATAGTTGGCAAAAATGGAAATCTTATGGAAAAACTATTACACATCATCCTGGCAGTACTATTGTGGTACCGATGGAACTGATTTACAAAAAACAGAGATAGCACGATCAACGCATAATATGATCATGGGATGTATTATTGTGACATATCATGTTTTATGTAGTTTTCATCATCATCTTCGACAAAATGCCAGATTTTGATCACGTTTATTGTTCGCTAGATCCGTTTTCTGACCTCCTTCCAGATATTGGCTTTGAAGTAGCATTTTGTCTTGCTTCAATCCTTAAAATTCATATACATGTTATGCAGCTTCCGGCTCAACATCTGGGATGTTGGTGGACAGAAGACGTTAAGATCATATTGGAGGAATTATTATGAGCAAACAGATGGACTGGTCTGGGTGATTGACAGTTCAGATTTGAGACGTTTGGATGATTGCAAAGCAGAGCTTCATAACCTCCTTAAAGAGGAGAGGTTATCTGGAGCTTCATTGTTAGTGCTGGCTAATAAGCAAGATATCAAAGGTGCTCTAAAACCTGCTGAAATAGCCAAGGTAAACAAATGAACTCTCATTCATTGTTAGTCTGCAACCCAAATTCTCAGTAAAAAAACCTAACGCCCCTCTTAATTATATGATGATCTATCAGGTTTTGAACTTGGAGGTGATGGATAATAGTAGACACTGGCAAATTGTTGGTTGTAGTGCTGTTACTGGAGAGGGACTTCTTGTTGGTTTCGATTGGCTAGTATCTGACATCGCTTCTCGCATCTATGTACTTCAGTAAAACATTATGAATAACTGTGGAATGATACCGTATGCATTTTTTTGTCGTACAAAAGGAGATATTATCTCATTGATGTTCGTTCAAAAACACTGTCAGGACTCGGGATGAAGAAGAATTTGATACCTGCCAAACCTCAAAAATCAATCACATTCTTTTATCGACACTTGCCATTTAAAAATTGACCGCATTCACCCAATTGCTCACCATTCTTTGAATGCCGTCTTGTACATTTTGCTAAAGGACTCAACTCAAATTAGAAATGAATAGAAGCATACTGCAATTTGTGTGCAACATGAAGCTCTATTTAAATGGTTAAATTCTTTGTACTTTTGCTTTCGTAGCTCCTTTGGTCCTATTCTTTAGTGCAGTAGCAGTTATTTGAAATTAATTGTAGTTTTGCTGTTATTGCGAATATTTATGGTCTTCTTATTTGTGGTGTGTATTTATAACAGCATTTAGACAGGCTCAAAACTGAACAACTCAAATCAATTGCATTTATTTTCATTGTTACTAACGAGAAGTACGAAGTATGCGCAATCATAGACAACCTCATTCATGAATTGTAAAATAATGGGTGTGTGTACTGTTCTGGGCAATGATAAATTTGAAGGCATTACACAATCAAAGCCAACCTGTTCATTAGTTGACAGTTAAAAGCTTGAAAGTGAAGAGTATATTAATTTGGGTTTAATAACCCTATTAAAGCTTAATGCACGCTCACAGACTGGAGTCTGGCACAGATTCCACATACTTAAATTTTCAATACCATTTAAGAATCTAAATTTCAAAAGCCATCCGGAGTCCTTTTGTGGATAGCAACTCCACTTGGGGGGTGGGGGGGTGGGGCTTCAATAAGTTAAATGATTTGGTTTTTGTTTGCAGAAGTTTGCATGTGTTTTGTGTAGCAGTTAAAGAGTTGAATACAGTAAGCCATCATGCCTTTTACATGGGCTCCGAAACAGGTAGAAATCTCTGATTAACTTCTTTCACAGCCCCATAAAATGTTTTCGTGATCGCGACAGAGCACCTTCGTTCTTGCATAAAATCTTTATTATTTGGCAATTGTGGCATCAAACTGCAGCCCCACATTTTCTTTTGGATTCGCATTGGTGACCAGCTCCAGAACACGTTAATTTGATGTCAGTTTTCATAGCTAGGGCAGCAGATCTTCACCACTTTTGTATGCCAACACATCATATCACACTTCATGTTCTGTCTCAGGTTTCTCGACTAGAGCTGGTAGACCTTGCTCTCCTTCCGAGAGCTCCACTATCTCTCCTCGGCTTTGCCTCCGCCTTCTGACTGGTAGTGGCCCATGATTCTGATGGGAGACACTTGGCCATGCACCATTCGCATATTGTCGGGAACGCCTCACAGCCTGTTGTATCTGCTTCTCATGCTGTCCGAGAATGTCATCAAGATTTGATGAAGGATGGAGCAATGGTCCAGAGAAATGTATATGCCCCGCTTGCCCACCACCAAAATTCTGCACATAAATAAACCTCTAGTATCATCGTTCAGCCTACATAGCATTTGAATCTAATCCAAAGAATCATAAAACGAGGCATCAATCCTACAACTAATGATTAACCTGAGTAGAAAGATGCTTCGAGCATCAACAACAGGTAGAAAGAGGGAGGGACAGAAGACCAATACACATGATCCAGTGATTCAATCTATTAGCGATTGTATAGTTATTGCGGCCACATCTTCAATTAGGTTTTCTAACCCAGCTTTATCTGATGTGAATCTAGACTGTTCATCTTTCAAAATGTGCTAGTTTGTCTTGTCTATCTAGTATCTATGAAAGGAACAGGGTGCACGGCCACAATACTATGTTGTATTACTCAATGGACCAGATACTACTCACATCATCCTCTCTTACAGACACGGGCTCCAGAAGCTTCCTCTATTTCTCGCTAAGTTAGTCTCAGGCTTCCCTTCCTTTATGGGTTTAAAAAATGCCTAAATTTCGGAATGGGTCTATGGTATCAGCTTATAAATGTTCTCATCTAGAACATAAGTTCCACATCATTAACTTAAGTCAGGATGGTCTGCATCTTCCTATTGATTAGGGTTCATATTACTCATCAATAACCTACACTTCTGTGAATGCAACCAGTCTTTAGACACTATCGAAGCTGAGTTTATTTCATCCCCACAAAATTTTAAACTTCAACATTACCGGCCTCTCTTGTGGAGCACGGGTACCCCCTTTGTGGAATGGCTCCAGCTGCCTCAGTTGTTCAGCATGCTCATATTTATCAATTTTTGTACTGCCAAATGTAGCAGTCTGTCTAGAAATATCTTGCTGCCGAAATGGCTCTTCACTATTCCTTGCCACTGCTGAAAGATTGGGTAAGCCTCCAATTGAATTACGCATAGAAGAAGAAGATTTGTTGGAAGATCGATGCATTGGTTTTGAGAAATCCATTGATTGAATTTCATCTTGTTTCCTTATTGCTGTGCTTGGATTGACTGCTGGACCCAAATTACCAAATATAGCTGATCCTTCTGCTATCTGTGGTGGATCAATGCGAAATCCAACAGCAGAGTCATCTTGCCTTCCATTGAACTTCTCGCTTTGGCTTTTTACTGAGTAAGAAACTTGACGGCGTTTCTGACAGAAAAACATTTTAAGGTGGAGTTAGAAATACTATCATAGTCATTGATTGGTTTGTAGATGCTAACGAATTTCTTATAACTGTTCTACCTGAATGGATGCTGCTAACTCAGCATTTGCATCTGGTGCAGGCACTGCTCTACTTACTCTTCTACCATCACCACCCTGAACCCTTCCGCCAGCAGCTCTTTGCCTATAAACATATAAAAGGATGTTGCAGAGTGCATTATTGCATGTACAGATACAAAACATGCAACTAGATTTGTAGCTCAAAAGCGTGGAATTAAAGCAAGTTTTAAAATACACGCAGAGATTTCTCAAAGAAATTTAAATTTGTTTAAGCTTAAGAAGCACTTAATACTAAGGATTGAAAGGTGGGTATAAAGACGCTTTCTTACCGCCGAGCCTCTTCATCTCTTAGTTTCGCATCAAATTCTTTACTGGGTGGATATCTTGGTAGAACAGATGGATCACATGCGAATGGCTTTGTTGTGAAGAACTAGTCCAATAATTCAGAGGAAAGAAGTTACAATAAATGAGATCCATGCTGTCGATAAAATAAGTTTTTACTTTTAAAGAAAAGGAATTCAGCCGAAGGCATACTTCACTTTTAAGCGATTTTGCAGCTGTACCCCTATCTGCTGGTTCTATTGCAAGTAAAGTCTCAAGCGAAGCCAAAGCTGATGGCGGAAAGTCTCTGAAAGTCTCTGCGATGGACCTCTTATAAGGCTGTTTTGGTTTAAAGATAGTAGCATGCGGAAGCTTAGATTTTCTCCAGTATTCTTCAGATGGAGAACCACAAAGCTTAAATATCTTATGCAATTGTTCAACCTGCAAAAAATCAAATTTTGTTCATGAGCATGGCTTTTTCATTTCTTTTTGGAAATGGCAACATCTTGTATTATTCCAAATGAAACAAAAACTAACGGAAAGACACAAATTCGCCCTCATCCTAGCAGTTATTCTTTTACATGTTTCGCTCATATATTTTGAGCTTTAAGATCCACCAAATCCCAACCAATCAAAGTCCAATATATAATATGTTTGTTTGCATAAACTACTAAACATGAAAATCGTCCCATTTTCAGTTAAACCTGCAAATATCAATACTCACCGGTAATTTTTTGTTGGTCCTACTTTTCAATCTCAAAGGTTATATTACTGATTCATTCGTAACACCTTTTGGAATCTTGTCCCTTTACAAGAAACAGGTATACAGTTGTCAAAGCCTTTGGAAATTATACATTTCTAAGCCTGAAGTAAAATTCGAAATACATTTGAAAATTTCTGGCACAAAAGTTTACAGTCACATGTATATGTTTCTATCAGTGACGAATATAGGATTCTATTGGGATTGGCAAAGCACTTTCATTTAGAGCACAAAGCATATTAGAAAGATATTTACTTACTTCAGTTCTCCCTGGCATGATGGGCTTTCCAGCCAACAGCTCTGCAAGAATGCACCCAGTGCTCCATAAGTCGACTCCAACCCCATATTCTGTTGCTCCTAACAGAAGTTCAGGGGGACGATACCATAGTGTAACGACACGGCTAGTCAAAGGCTGCCTTTGATCCGGACAAAAAAAAGTGGCAAGCCCGAAATCAGCAATCTTCAAAATGCCTGAATTGTCGAGAAGAAGATTGGATCCCTTTATGTCACGATGAAGAACACCACGATTATGACAGTGGTCCAACCCCCGTAATATTTGTTGTAGATAGCATTTCACCTACAGCAGTAAACGTACTTATGTATGATGAATATCGACTTCATTCCATATGCTCTATATACTATAGCTTATAGAAAATATGTATTAATATCACACAAATCGTTTTAGAATAATTAAAAGTATTTAATAGTTCTCTGTTTTAGAAATGTAATGTCAGAACTGATCCTTGTATTCTATACATATTTAATAAGTACCTTTGTATTCTTACTTAATAAATATCGATATGGTTCCTAAACACTTCAACCTAAAACTTTCTGCTAGAATGAAATACATTGTTCATTGAGAAACGTTTTTGGCACGATTTCTTTCTTAAGTGAAGTTTTTTGTATGAAAATTATATGAACTAGCCAGATAAAATCATCTAAAGTTAGCAAAACTATCTGTTAGAATCAATATTACTATCAGCACTACTTAGCATGTTCTTTTTAGAAATGTTTTCAAGAAATAAGCTAGAATACTTTAAAATACGTAACATATGTATTGAACACACTGCATGTAAAGCATTTTAGACCATAGTTATATACCTGGGGTTCTGAGAATTTTATTCCAGGAGATGATGCAAGCCCGGCTAAATCATGTTCCATATATTCGAAAACAAGATAAAGACTACAAGACATTCTTGATGTAACTAATCCTTCAAGTTTTATAATGTTTGGATGATCGAGCCGCCGTAGTACTTGAATCTCTCGAGCCATGAATCTAACACTTTCAGGCTCCAGATTATCAAACCTAACTTTCTTAAGTGCAACAATTTTCCCTGTCTCTAAATCGCGAGCTTTATATACATTGCTATAGGTACCTTGACCAATCTGAAAACAGAGAGGAAGCTTGAGATTAGCTTTAATATCCCGAATTCTAACCGTTTGTTTCATCTACTGGCGAAACTATTATATATATAACACATAGGTATCATTCAAATTAGCTGTTAGTCCTTACATTTAATTCCCTGCTTCATCCATAAGCATAATATAATCAACTACTGGATATGTTTTGAGGAATTCAAAATGATAAATGCCTTCATGGGCTCACAAGAAATAGACTTGAATGGTACACATAGAAAGAATGTGGTATTAACGTCCAATGTTACTCCACAAAAGCACATTCAAACTGAAAGTTTTTCTACATACAAGAATAGTATGACAAAAAAAACATGATTTGAATAACCAATAGCATTTTCAGAGACACCACTGAAACTTTGGAGCCAAAATGACTAATGTTGCTATAGAATGTTAGCTCCAATTCAACTAGATAATAGAATTACGAGAACCTTCTATTGATATGCTAGAATCAAAGTTTATCTACATGCACACATGTGAATATTATGAAAAGAAAAAACTAATAAGGTTACACAGACACAACTGAAGCTGTCGAACCAAATATTTAATACAGAATGTTAGGTAGAATTCAACTAGGTATAGACTTGCAAAAACCTTCTGTTAATATGGAAAAATTTAGGTCATTGCATTGTAGTTTCTAAAAAGCCTCTGATTTGATTTTTGGAACAACGAAAGCAAGAGTGACGTTAATTAAAATTTATATACCTTGTCCAATTTCTCAAAAGAATCAGCTCTTCGAGGAATCCACCCTCTTATAGCTTCTCCAGCCACTGAAGAGAGCCAAGTAGGCCATCCAGCAGCAACATATTCACCTTCCAAATGCTTGGGAGGGTTTGCAAATCTAGGGTTAAGCATGGGGTTGTTAGGGTTAGGGTTTCCATGTTTCTCCTTCCTCTCTTCCCAACTCCAAGAGTTTCTCAAATCTGAACCACCATTGCTTTTGATCTTCTCCCTTTCTTTTACACCCACACCATCTCCTATTACCTCTATGTATTTCAACCTCCCTGATGCAAAGGAGCTCCTCTTTGTTGAGCTGATGGAAGCTTTGCTCTTCTGGCTTTCAAGCTCTTCCTGCAAAAGCTCTGATCTTTTCGAACCAACACAGCCCATCGCTACCAAAACCTTAATACGATCCTCTTCCTCTCAATCAATCACAACGAAACCCTAATACGATCCTCTTTCTCTTTCTCTCTCTTTTTCTTCCTCTTCCCTTTTTAATCCATCTCAACAAACTCTGAAGGGCTCCCGGCTCATTCCCTTCATATATATTCCTTTTCAGCTGATACCTCAGGAACCTTGCTCTGTCTCTTTCTCCTCTAAACCCTTAATCCTTTAAATCACCCTCTGAATGGAGAGAAAGATCAACGATTTTTCTTCACAATGTGTTCATTCTAGTCCCAGGGGACGGATTCAAGAAAACCATGGAAGCTTCAAAAGAACGGCATCGAAGCCTCGAGAATGGCATTACGCGTCGAGTTCTTTGTTCTTGTCAAGAGCTTAAGGAAGCTTCCATGGAGAACGTGAAGAAAGCCACTCGAAGGCTAAGCTCGTCTTTTTTACCTCAGATTAGCGCTTCTTTCTCCCTTTCTGAAAACGCCTTCAGAGCTTTCAAAGGGGGAGCCTGAAGAGAAAAGCGGGCAAACCTTGAGCGAAAAACCCGTACCTCTCTCCGAATGTACCTTGCTCTGCTACATCCAATGGCCGTCCTTCTGCTCCTGCGCTTCAGCTCTGTGAAGGGCAAGACCAGAACCCTAATTTCCTGCCGGGGAGCGAGCCATCTGCGTCAGCAGAGGGGGGGGGGGGGGGGGGCAAGGTTCTTTAAGCTTAGAGGGCTCAC
>JBBBWG010003415.1:0-31528 GCA_037176905.1 Azolla pinnata
TATATATCTAATAACAACATATTTAGAAAATAGAATTTAACTATTGTTTATTTTCAGATATTTTATTACTAACTCTTTTTCAAAAATATATTTTTTGTCATATCAAAATTGCCATGAGTTTGCCCCGAGTTTACTACATCTTTTGCTTTAGAGTTATAATGACAATGGTCACATATAGAGTCATGACAAGCACCATTGTAGTTTGACACGTAGTTCCTGTGACATAGACATTCTTTTTATTGCCACAATCAAAACATGTAGCCAAGATCCGGCAGATTTCGCATCTATTATATGCCTACAACCGCAGTAGATTTTGCATTTATTGTCATAGTAAAGCTTGTGGTATGGTAGGGAGTAAACTTGTGATTAGGGTTGTGCCGATAGTCGTCTCTATATTTGTAGTAAAGTTGCGGTAAATCACTATGTTGCTTGATGTGAAAAAATTGTGAACAAATTTCAAGTCTATGGGCGCATCAAAGGCATAAATACCATGTAGTGACTTATTAACAAACCTACAATTGATCCAACTACAAGCCGAAGGCTGAAAGAAATAAAGATGCCTCATAACCTACATGTGCAAAGCTTCAAGAACAAAGTAAAGATTAATGCACATAAAAAAATATGGTTCAATTCTCAGTGATAGTTAAACTAGGATGTGTTCTTGTTTTCGATATTGCCAATCCTAAGAAATCCGACTACTTTGGCATTGGTAGTTCTCATTCAACTGAGGCGAGACAACAATTACTAATGGAACATCTAACAATCTATTACTTCAAGTATACAAAATATAAAATTTATGTTGGTCTATTTATATATGAGGATAAACTTGTGGCATGGGATCACAATAATGATGAGGATAATCGATAGAAGATATCACCAATTGAAAGGATCAAGTTTATAATATGTTTATGTATCATGATACTATATACCAAACTTGTACGATGGCCTTCATCAATGGTGGTTGAATAAAGTGGGCATTTTATTGGATGACTCTACAAAATCAAATGGCCTACAAAAGTATGAACCTTGGTTTCATCTTGCTTTTAGAGATGGTAATGTGTGTGAATTTAAAGACCTTATCTTCACAATGTAAGTCAAAAGGTTAAGATAGGGATCATCCACCTTATGTGGAATGAATTTGTTTTGAATATTTCTCTCATAATTATGTTTTGTCATATTAAAGACACAAAGTATACACGAAAATGCAAGCAGTTATGATGAAACAATTTCTTATTGTAATTGGGAATAAGTTCAAGATTAATACTAGTAACTTCATCATACAAATCATTGCAAGATTTCTTTTTATATTTTGGGGGATTGGATAAATAGTACACCTTTTGATATAAACCAATGAATATTTCTATTGGTTTACATCGATAAGAATAATCATCGTTATTAACCAAAAACCGAGTCGAGGTAAAATAAATGCAATTGGCAACTGTCTTGAGAGAAATGGATGTGGATACATCAAGATTGCTCAAATCATTTCTGCGTCCCTCAAATAAGTTGCATCAGTTCATACGGTGTGTATTGTGGTGATATTTCTACTAAGTTGAAACTTTTGCCAAGGAAGGGTTATACATGGCGGCTAGTCGATATACCATATAGTTTCTGGTTGGCTGGTTCTATTAATGATAAAGAAAGAGCCCTATAGGCTGGACTAAATGGTCCAAATTGCCCAACTTAGAACTGCTCCAATTTGGAGAATTTTAATAACCGTGTAGCCAAACATATTCAATTACATAGGCTTTACGGAGTACATCTCATCTTATGCAAAAGATAGCCTAAGATGGTAATTAGTTTTACTAAATTTAGTAAAATTTTGCTGGACAAAGTTCGTGAATTATTTTGATATGTTTAAGGTTTGACTTCGTACTTATTTATTCACTACATGTTGTAGGGTAGAACAAATGTAAACCGTGGTCCTTTTTGCCTTGTTAGTAACACTGAGTTTATAAATGTCGACTTTTATGATCAAATAAGAGAAAAAAAGAATTCGAGAACACTATAACAGCTATTTTGACAAAGATGTGGATCTATAGGATCTGGATGGCTCATGAGAGCGAATGCTACCTTTAGCCAATGAAGTGAGTGAATTTGGTGATTTTAAAGATGCACCATCGTGTGAACAATTGGGACAGTAAGATAACGATAAGCTTGTATGGTTACCATCTAACCTACATGCTATCACCGACACTGACAATACAGCTAAGGGTAATTTTTTATTAGTGCTTTAGAACACATATTAACCTTGTGTATCTAGTCTCTTTTATAACTTGAACTTTTCTTGTCTGATGATATCACTTATTGAATAGATGTCTTGAGTCACATAGTGTGGTTTTGAGTTTGTGCATATTAGAAACTTATGAGAATTAGTATGAAACATCATGAATCAATATTGATACATTTTTAATTCGTATAATATTGATACATTTTATAAAACATCATGCATATGAATATTTCTTTGCATTATTGATCCAATCTTCTAAACAATCACCTATCCCATCATTGTGCATGTCATCATGATCATTAACGTAGTCTTTATATTGAGATATTATTGTTTCGTCATGCATGTCCTTATCTATTGCAGGTATCCCAATCATTTGCATGACGTACCCGTACATGTTCATCATGCAGTGATAGGCTACATTCATTGCTTAGGACATGGTCTTCCATCAATATATAACCTCAACTACTACTTTCTATAAACACAAAATTTATATAGTGGCCTCTCCCTAGACTACTATTGATCAATTCAACTGTATTTCCATGTGTGTATGACTAGTCTTCGGTTAATATATATTCTTTGACCATCTGCACGTATCCTATTCTATTTGGCTAGAGAGGCTGAATTTCCACAAAGACCATATGTTGTCATTGTTTTTATGCCAAGAAAACCTTGTCTGAGTCAATTATTCTAATAGATTTATGAAATACATAATCATGATGTAAATGCCAATACATATAAATTTAATATCCATTTCTCAGGTTCTAAAATATTCTAAAACTTTCTAGAAGCTCTTGTATGTATCTCCTTCTTGTTGCATGTCGGACGCTGTTCTTGCATGGTTCTAAATTTGTATAAATATAGGGGGGTTCACCTTGATCCAAATCAAGTTGAACAATGCCAATTATGTTATCAATACTCAGGTTCATCTATCTTCTACTTTTCACTTATCTCTTCTACCCTTACCTAGCTCTTACCCTTTTGTATCTTTTCGTGACAGTTTGTTCACCTTCCCCATTTCCCAAGCCTCTCAACATGTCAGATTCTACCGAGAGATTAAATCAACTTATTGAAGCCATTCATTAACTTCAACAATGTTCGAGAATCGCTACGAAAGCTTCAAGTTGGAATGCTTATGGAACTCGAGGAAAATAAAACAAACTCTCCTCCTGCATCAACAAATCTTCTACCTATATAGCATTGTACCTCATCATCCCTTTCTCTAACTCCTCTTTATCTGACTACCTATTCTCCTTGTCTGTATCTTTTCGTGATAGTTTGTTCACCTTCCCCATTTCCCAAGACTCAAGATATTGGATTCTACCGAGACATTAAATCAAGTTATTGAAGCCATGCATCAACTTCAACTTAAGAATAACAATTTTTAGGAATTGCTACAGAGGCTTCAACCTGGAATGCCAATGGAGCTTGAGGAAGAATAAACTTGCCTCCTACATCATCAAATCTTATACTTGTAGAGCTTGGTCACTTATTAACAATTCTTTCTCCAACTCCTCTCCATCTCACGAAAAGGATAGCCCAAGGTTAGTTTACCTAAGAAATTCGATGACACGAGGGCACACTTTCGAGTGTTCATAAATTAGATCAAACTTATTATCGAACTACAACCCCAATTATATTCAAATGACTTTCGTCAAGTTTATGTCATTGGAACCCTTCTCTCAGGAGCTATGCAAGCCTGTTTCATACCATTGGTCGAAACATCTTCACCACCTTTAAAAAATTTCCTTGGCTTTTTGGTAGAGTTTGAAGCGACATTTTGGGATACAGCCTGACACCGAACAGGCATTATCAAACTCTATTCATTATGACAAGGTATGTGTCTGGTGTCAGTCTATATCTCTGAATTTCGACAATTATCATGTGATGTTCAGGGAGATGGCCAAACCCTGTACGATTTTTGTTAGGGCCTTCATAGCGATATAAAAAATCTGCTACTTAACTTCCCAGAGCTTACTTCTTTGTCGCAATCCATCTCACAAGCCTTCAGTTATGACAATTGTCTTTTTGAGCTTCGTCAAGTGGAACGAGCAAAGATCAAAGGGCAACCCATTTTGAGCACCCCTCCAACATCATTGTCTAGTGACCTAGTGCTGATAGAAATTGATCAAGTTCAAGTTCCACTCATTGAGTCTTAAACGGAGATTTCAACGAACCAATGGACTATGTTTATACTGTGGCACCTCTAACCATCTGATTCATTTCTTTCCAATAAAAAATAGCTTGCGACAATGCTCTACAATCAGACGGACCCAACAATTGAAAGAAGAATGTGTCCAACTATAGTAGGAACCATGTGATTTGACAATTCAAATTCATGTTACTCCTAAAGTTCCGCTATTCCACAAATGATTTTTTCCCCCTGGTAAGCATCCATTTCAAGTCTAGTTCATTATTCCGGGGCAACCACAACGTTCATTCATAAACACAAATTTTTGGTTGTCCAGTTGCTCAAGCCAATCCTAGCAGAAGCTATCGATGGGTACATGCTTTCGTCTAGCACAATGATAGAAGCCACTGTCCTGCTCCTCTTACAGCTCAAGGATCACCACGAAGAAGGTCTTGACATTTTATGTCATCACTTTATCACGACACCCTATTATAATTGGTTTGTCCTGGTGGAAGAAATGTAACCCAATGATCGATTGGGAGCAACTACTCGATTACTTTTAAATCAGAAACTAGCCCGGAGGTTTTAGTCGTCATCAGAAGGGCTCGAATTGGTTTGCAGCGCTCGTCGCTTCATTTGAATAAGAACGAACTCCAAGGTGGATGGTCACATTAAAGTCTCAATGAAGAAAATCGTGTATAATGCCGCTGAGTTGAGCACTCTAGTTCCTATACACACAGCTATCAACTCATTTTCGTCGAAGTATGAGGACTTTGAGGGCGTGTTCTAGAAAAAGAATGCAGATCACTTGCCTAAACATCAACCCAATCACTATCTGATCGATTTGCAAGAAGGTGCTAGTCTCCCCTTTGACCTAATTTATGGATTATCCGAACTAGGTGCTTCGGACTTATCTCAACACAAGGAATAATAATGGACACATGGAAGTTTAAGACTATCCAAAAGTGGGTTGCTCCAACATGAGTACGAGATGTGCAATTAATTTTTAGTTTCGCCAATTTGTATCGATGTTTCATCAAAGGATTTTTAGTGATTGCACAATCTCACATTGCTTGTACCCATAAGGACGCTACCTTCAAATGGACGATGAAATGTGGAATTGCTCGTAGCTGTAAGGCACCTAACCAACGATGGAATGTGGAATTAGGTTATTGAAGTAATCATAGGCCGATCCATTCGTATTCCTATGGCAGATAGCATGAAGCCCAAAAATTTGAGTTGAGTGGAACCCCAACGACACTTCTTTAACTGTAATTGCAAGTTAAACATTTGAATATGGTGAAGGAGCTCATTTAGGACCTGCAAGTGGTCGTGCCATGTTATCATGGCTACTAAAATGTCGTCAAAAAGCATCCTAGTAAACAAAGCCATGGGTTGTCCGAAATGTTGTCTTGTGAGCATCCTACTTGGATAGCGACGGTGTTTGGAAGTATCCAGTCTTGAGGTCGTGAGAAGTTAAGCATTTGAACTTGACGAATTGGTCAAGGAGGTCATCAATTCGGGGGAGAAGATACATGCCATGTATGCCATGTATTGATCCATGTATGCATAGAAATAGTATCCATTCATCAAATTATGAGTTTCAATCAGTCACCTATACATTCATTAAGTCATTGAAATAATTAATACATTCACTCATGCATCCATGGATTCATCTATCTCTTCATTCCTTGTGTTACTATATTCCAGCATCAAAAACAGACTGGAATCATTGCCGACGACAAGACCGGGCTTATTTCTTACATCCCAAGATATTTATAGATATTAAGGGCTCTCTAAAGAGGAGAGTGATGAGCAAATGGAAGTTTTAAAAATATTAAGCTTATATAAGAGCTTAAAAATTATGCTATCACAAGAATTTATTTGCACATGCAAAAGTTTAGCGGCCAGTCAGCTAGCCCACCCAACACAATTGTTGCCGCGTCTATTGCACCAGCCCCCAGTAGTACCCACTTATCCACTGCCACAAGAGATGCAGCACAAGCTACAACACTGACAAGGGTAGCAGCCGAGTCATTGCTGCCACACTAGTTGGGTTACCACAAACGCCACCCAGTAGGTGCACCAGCACCAACATAAAACCACTCACCAAGCTCTAGAGCATCTACGTCAATCTTTGTTCAAAATAAATATTATGAGGAATGTAGTTTAGTATAAAAAATTAAATTTAAGCTTTTGGTTAGGGTTGGAGGTGATGTTGCTGGTCCAAGTGACCAATCCGCACCTATTCAAATAGGTTAGTAGATATATAATATTACTTCCTTTACTTTTACAGGAATTGATGTATTAACCCAAAACAATGTATTGTTTGGATAGGTCTAGGCGATCACGTGTCAGAGACTTATTGACCTCTGCCCCTATCAAAGAATAAACACCCCAAACAACAACACAATCTTCTGTAGAAACATGTGTAAGGTCTGTCGACATTATTTGTGAGATATATGAGAACCTTGATATTGTTTGTACAGGAGGTGGGACCATGTTTATGAGGAGGCATAAAGACTTAGTGGAGTCTTAGAAATTTAAGTTAATCTGAGATTTCAAATTTATAATTAAGGCCCTAATTTAGTTTTTATAATAGAGATCAAGACGAGACACAAAACATTTGTCATCAACGCCTTGTAGAGAGAATTTGGGACTGGATGGGAAAAAAAACCTATAGGACATTTCAGACCACCTTGGACATAGAAGAGATCGTGCAAGGTATTTTCTAGTTTCTATGTCTCTTAAATTAACTAGACTTTAAAATATTATTATATTCAAGAATGTGCATAATGTACTCTTTTCTATTCCTCGAATGAGTCTTAAGGGAATTGAATCCTAAAACGTTGATACATCCATCATGAGACTCTCCTGCCCACCCTCCCAAGAATGTTAAAATGTCTTAATAAAATTTCAGACAAATGCTAGTTAGAACATGTGGCAATTACCTAATTAGTCTGACATAAAAAAATCTAGCTATCTTAATTTAAGGTGACCCTTCATTTTGTATATCGATATATAGATTCAAAACGTTTGAGTCTTCCTTTAATTCTTCTTGTTCTAGATTTGTTGTAATCTCAATTGGGATGCATATTTGTAGTTATATGTTGTCTTCCATGACCTTTGTTTCCTTGCTCTTAGTTTCAAAGAGTTCTTCGTCACTGTCCTACTCATGGTCTTCGTTTAGTTCATTGTCATTGATCTCAGACTGTTTTTAGAGAAGCCATGTCACGAGTCTTCATATCCTCCGCATCATTGAGAACAAAGGTTGTATTTAATGTTTTATTTCGACTTTGCTGTGAGATTAGCCATGAGGTTGACACAACTTTTTTTGTGATCTTTTATTGCAAACTTTTCCAAGCCTTTTCCATGCAATAATTTGACACCAGTATCGCCATGAAGTTTTACGCTGTGAGATTAGCCATGAGGTTGACACCAGTATCGCCATGGAAGCATTTTGATAATTTGACACAATGATTACCACAAGAATAGATGTGCATTAGAATCGAGTATAGACGGACATATTTCTGCCAGCATATACGGCAATTTAGCCGCAACAAAAACATTCTAATTGATGCGTGTTTTACCTTGAATTTGACACTCAGTTAGATGCTCTTGTAGCCGCAAATTTTGACGCTCGTTTAGACGCTAAGCTAACTCTTGTATCATTTTTGCCTCCTACTTTACCGCCAGTATTGATGCAAGTTTGTTAAGCCATTTTAATGCAATTTTTTCTGCAAATTGGGCGTGAGTATAGATGCAACAATAGACATGAAGTTTTACGCTGGCTTTGACATGAACTTTGATGAGGTTATTCACGCGAATTTGGATGTGAATTTTGATGCAAATCTTGACGCACTTATAGACACATTTTTTTACTCTGAGGTTGCTGTACATTTTTCCATGCATTTTTGTCATGTATGTAGGAGCTCTGTTTATCGCGTCTATAATGAAATGCCTCATTTGAGCTCATTTGACACAATGTAGCAGTATAACTAATCAGTTTAAAATACAATTATGCTATACATGTGGTAAATATGTGTTTATTATGATCTAAACTGAAGTATATCCATGTATCTATCCATATACATACAAATATGTATCTAGACATGTACATATTCATAAAGATCTACATTGGAATCTTAAAATGCATGAATATATAAATATTTATGCGTACATGTACATGTCTATGCATGTACAGGCAAATATGCATTAGACATGTACATATATAGGTGAATATGCATTTATGCATGGATATACAGGTGAATATGGCTATATATGATCATTTACAACTGAAAATATATCAAACATGTACATATATACACTAATATGCATGGAAAAATGTATATTTAGATGATTATGCATGTCTGTATGCATATACAAATAAATATAGACTAATAGTTTTAACTTGCAGTTATGTTGCAATAAATAGCGCATCTATCTTGAAGAAAGGATGTGGCAAAATATTTAGTAAATATCCTTTTTGCTACAAATTTTCCATGAGTTTTAGTGCTCATTTTACCCTATTGTTGATGTGATTATAAACGCGGCCGTTGATGCAAATTTTACCGTGAGTTTGACACCTAGTAGATGTGCTTGTTATTGCTAATTTGTTGCAAGTTACACGCGTCATAGACGTGACTATACTGTATATATATATATATATACAAATTTTCCATGAGTTTTAGTGCTCATTTTACCTTGTTGTTGATGCGATTATAAATGTGGCTGTTGATGCAAATTTTACCGTGAGTTTGACGCGTAGTAGATGCGCTTGTTATTGCTAATTTGCTGCAAGTTAGATGCGTCATAGACGTGACTATACTGTACACACACACACACACACACAAATGTTGCAAATTTCAAACATAGACTCAACATCAATATTTGGCATTAGAATATTGTTATCATCACTTTTGGTCGATATAAGCATCAATTATAAGGAACAAATCAATATCGATTGAGAGATTAGCATTTGAATCAATATCAATCATGTTTCCAATCCCTAATTCAATGTATAAATCTCTGGACGCATCCATGTTTATTAATGATTGTTTCACTAGATCTTGATCAGCTTGATAACTATCAGCATCATCAAAATATATTGCAGCTTCAACATTGTCGACATCAATATGCGTGTGTACATGTAAATATACATGAATATATAAATATTTATGTGTATATATATGCATGTATTCATATACAAGAGAATATGAAACAAACATGTACATAATAGGTGAATATGCATATCTGCATGGATATACAAGTAATTTGTACTATATAAGTTTGAATATACAGGTGAATATGCTTGTATCTGGCCATTTACAAGTCGATATACATCAAACATGTACTTATATAGACGAATCTGCATATATCTATGCATACACACATGAATATGCATGAAAAAATGAATATTTAAATGAACATGCAGGTATGTATACATATACAAGGGAATACATACTAGTATTAGTTAATTTGCAGCTATGCTGCAACAAATAACGCATCTATATTGAAGCAAAGTTCTGGCAAATAGCGCGGCTATGTTGCAAGAACGTCGCAATAAAATGTTCAGTAAATATACAATTTCGCCACATGTTTGCTGTATATGTCTTATTAATTTGCTGTGACCATACTACAACATTGTATCGCAAGCAAGATTTGAACCCATTACTTGATTTGAAACAATCGTGTAATATATACACTAAATTTGAAGTAAAATGATCAATATCCAATTATCTATTTATATATAGATCAATATGCGTGTATACATCTAAATATACATGTATATATATAGCTGAATATATGAATATTTCTGCATATCTCTCTCTCTATATATATATACATACACAAGCGAAAATGCATCAAACAAGTACATATATAGGTGAATATACATATAGCTAGTTATCCATGTACACGTGAATATACATGTATGTATGCAATTACAGGTAACTATATGTATGTATGCAATTACAGGTAAATAAATGTATGTATGCATATATAGGTGAATATGTATGTATGAATATATAGATGAATATAGATGAATATACATCTATCTATCCATATACAGGTGTGTATGCATGTATATATGCATATACATATGAATATGATCTATCTTATCTCCATATACAGGTGTGTATGCATGTTATATATGCATATACATATGAATATCATCTATCTTATCTCCATATACAGGTGAATATGAATGTATATATTGATTACTATGTAGGTATGAGTGCTAGTAAAGATAAATATGCCTATGTAGGCGTATACAGATAAATCAATTTGAGATTCGAATTCATCTTATGAGTTCTAAAATGAAAAAGCTTTGGAAATGAAGAAGCTTCTGAGGATATATATGTTCTCAACTTGAGAACAAAAAGAAATTTATAAAAATAAATAAAATGAGATTATTGTTTTTATTATTTAAATATTTGTAGATAATTTCACGTATAATTTTGCATATATATTTGCGTATATATTTGCATATATATTTGCGTATATATTTGCATATATACTTGCGTAAATAGACTTGGCATTATAATAGGTGCACCACATCATTAATTAAAACGTAATGTTTTAGAATTTCTATGATTAGAAGTATTAATTGTAAATTAGGGTTTAGGGTTAGGGTTTAGAGTATTGCAGGACTGCAACCCTACTCATATTCGCACTCATTTTGCATTATTGATGCATGATGCTCGGATCGATCCAATTTGTCTAGCTTCTCATCCACCCATTCTCTCGTACACGTCAACCATAATCACAGTGGATGTGGGCACGCTCACGCTCAATGGATAGACGGGTTGCATGGTACTTTTCTACCCAAAGTCACATAACTTGCGTGTTCAAGATACAAAAGTTGTTCAATTTCGAACAAAGCTACCACCCTAAACTAACAGAGTGGCCCATCCCTTGAGGAACGACGGTGGGTCCATCTTGTACTTTCATGTCCATCACCGACAGTGAATGTCTGATGGAGAAGGGGT
The DNA here is from genome assembly GCA_037176905.1 of Azolla pinnata. Taxonomy (NCBI): domain Eukaryota; kingdom Viridiplantae; phylum Streptophyta; class Polypodiopsida; order Salviniales; family Salviniaceae; genus Azolla; species Azolla pinnata. The sequence continues at coordinate 11,348 of JBBBWG010003415.1, forward strand.
GGGGCAAGGAGGAATCGGCCTTGTGTAAATATTGTGAGATTAACACTAGGCCCTCTTGGATTAACCACCCTTGGCTCATGCTACCTTTCGGCTGTGCATTCTGTCTCACAAAATCCTTAAGCATTTTCATGAAACGCTCTAAGATTAAAAACCATCCATTTGCTGGAGACTGGACCACATATTGCCATATCCTTGATGACGTGAACTAACAAGTGCACCTGGCTAGTTAGAATGGATTGTGGGAACATATTCTCGAGAAAATACACTACCTCTACTCCTTTTATTTGGGCTGCCTCTAGACTTGTTGGGTCCACCTCCTTGGCACAAGTGGGCTGAGCTTATATAAACACTATCGCAGGTGTATCAATGCAGAACTTGATACACTGATCAGTAGAATGAACTATAGATGATAATTACAATACATATTTGTTAGTGAGATTAAAGTAAACCAATTAAGTTTTTGGTAAATCAATTAAGCTGCGAAATTATTTGTAACATCTTATGCCAATCATGCGACTTCAAGCCTACAAGCTGCTCTTTTCGTCTTTGTTTTGAGAATGCCCCCTCAAACAACATCCCATGTATCCTGTCGGTGTTCTGATTTGGGTGATCACCTCCTTTAGCAGCTCCATACATTTAGATCTCGTCAAAGTTCAAGGAGCCCTCGATAATGTCACTTGCCCATTCTTGCACTCGATTGGCCATGCACTACACATCTTCCCGCAATACTTTAAGTCTATTTGAATTGCCAATGAGTCTCAGATAACCATGAAGTGGTCCCACACCATTGTCGTGACAATGTTGAAGATGTGCATTGGGTCAAGCAAGTGGTTATTTTCAAGTCCTCCCAATAGGCCAACTCGAAAAATATAGACGCCCTGTAAAGATTGCACTTAGAGATAAGTGCACGCTATAGGTGCAACAAAGTTGCAGCTAACGCATGGCAAAGTCGCAGCAATTGTGCAGCAAACTTGCAGCAAATCGTGCAGTAAACGCGCGGTAAAGTTGCAGCAAATGTGCAACAATCTCGCGGCAAAGTTGCATCAAGTGTGTAGTAGCATCCATTGCAACAAACCCAACCAACATCCATTGCAGCAAGCCCAACCAGTACTTGGTGAATGCCAAGTAGAACACGGGAAGGAGCCTATGCATTTGTCATGCTCGGAGTTTGAGACAGAATAACGAAAAGGTAAGAAAGTTTTACCTACCTAACTTAACTAAAAAGACATTTTCCTCTCTGCAAACTCTAGGAGAGAGTGGACTTCAGGAAATCACAAAGCGTGTTTCCTAGGGTCCCCAAGGAGGAATGGAGGAGGGAACTTGTGAGGAAGTTTCCACCATCTTTTCGGCTTCTGGGGTTAAAGAAGACCCAGATAAAGTCAAGTTAGAGAGCCGTGTAATGGGCAACTATTCTGTACGGTTCGGAGAGCACAACTACGATCTCTTCTACTCGACAGAAGGTTGACTCTTTCTTTGAGTGCGGTAGAATGAAGACGGGTAGAAGTCAAAGTCTCTGGGATTATTGCAAGTAAATTGTGCAGCAAACACGTGACAAAGTTGCAGCAAATGTGTAACAATCTCATGGCAAAGTTACATCAAGTGAGTAGTAGCATCCATTCCAACAAACCCAAGAAACATCCATTGCAACAAACCCAACCAGCACGTGGTGAATGCCAAGGAGAAAACGGGAAGGTTCCTATGCATTTGTCATGCCCGGAGCACTACAAGGTATTGGGCTGGTTGCCGCTAGTTTTGCCGCGAAGAATCATCTGCAGCAGTTTAGGAAAAGTCGCGGCAAAATTCGTGACAAACAACATTTTGGTTTACTATGAAATTTTGCGGCTACTCTTGCCACGACCTTTGCCGCCACCGTTGCCGCAGCCCTTGTCGCGACCACAGCCGTGAGTTTTCTTGCAATGTTTGCCACGAGCATTGCCGCGAATACTACTGCCTCGTTTGCCGCATGTTTTACTGCGCATATTATTGCAATCCTTACCGCGTGCATTACCTTGACTTTGTTGCGATAATACCACGAGCTTTGCCGCTTTAGGTGCTACTTATTTTACCGCGAATTTGCCGCGAGTTTTGCCACGAGTTTTGCTGCAATCTTTCCGCCGGTTTTGTTGGACATTTGCTGGACATTTGCTGCTATTTTTTCGCGAATATTGCTGGACATTTGTTGCATTTGTTGCTGCAACTTTGCCGCGACTATTGCTGCACATTTGCTGCATCTGTTGCTGCAATTTTGCGGTGTATTTTGCTGCAAACTTGCTGCAACTATTGGGTTTGTTAGGAGAATTTGGGAGAGATAGCAGATTAGGGTTTGATGGCCGAATTTGGGAAAGAGAGCAGATTAGGGTTTGATGGCCAAATTTGGGAGAGAGAGGCTTATCCCCTTTAGCTAATTTTAGGAATCTCCTTCCTTCCCAGATTAGGGTTCGTCGAGTCTCCAGAGATGGCTTTTTCCCCTTTAGTTAATTTTACGAGTCGTCACCGTATTCGTATCCGCACAGTCGCCCGCTGTATTCGTATGCGCTTTCGTTGAATTCGTTCGCACACGGGCGAACTCTTCCGCGCATACGGTCCGCACTCGTCCGCATACGTTTCACACTCGTCCGCATACGGTCCATACTCGTTTCCGAAATATTACAAAACGTGGATGCACCGAGCACTATAGAAAATTGCCACGCGCACAAAGCACTACAGAGCGCCCCGAAAAACACAAATAAAAATTATGTTTTAAGGACTATTTATATTATGCTGGATCTGAAGCTCTCTTGCTCATGTGGGATATCGCATTTTCCCGCCTCGCTAAGTCTTCTAGCTTCATTTATCTATAACTTTCACCGTACTTGCCCGATTTACATGCCGTAAAATACTTTTGGAAGCTCTTGCAGACCTTAATCTTGTTACACCAAACTGCTAAGCTAATATAAAATTATTATGTTTCATATCATGTGTGAAGTGACACACGACAATGTCCCGAACTATGGGAGGCGGGGCTCGCACATGCAAATGAGCCGGGACTCAATCTGGTCTGACTCGAGGCGGGGCTTGCTCGCGATGGTGAGGCTGAGGCTGATCCAGGGGACGTCAGCCGTGGGGTGGAGCCGGTCTTAGGCCGAGTGAGAGGGGGAGGCATAGCTGGACTCCCTACAATGGAGTCCATGGATAGGCGACGACGTCGCTGCACGTTGCGTCGTACGATAGCCCGAGGGCTGTCTCATGGGGTTGGCCCACCTAGGGACGTGCTCCCTGTTGTCTAGGGTGTGACAATACTAAGAGTGTTGGCCAAGCTTGCATGAAATGACCTTGGCCGACCCCTCACTAGTGGGACCGGAGGTTAACGCCATGCCATATATGGTCCCATCTCCTATGGTGGTGCATGCCATTAAAGTGTTGGGTCATCTGATGCTGTCATTCTCTCATGGCAACATGATAAGTGCGCCACTCAGTCTCCAAGGTAGGTGGAATCGACGATCTATCCACTATCTATCTATATTTTCGGGATAAAATGAAACAAAAACCTATTATTAAATAAAACCCAATATATGTTAATAAATTTAGGGTTTCATGAAAAATAGGGTTTAGGGTCTTGGGTTTTCTGGATTCATGTAATTTAGGGTTTAGAGTTTGCTGAAATTTAGGGTTTAGGGTTTAGGGTTTCCTGAATTTTGGGGTTTAGGGTTTCACGAATTGTAGGGTTTAGGGTTTAGAGAAGTTTAGGTTTTTATTGAAATTTAGGGTTTTCATGAAATTTAGGGTTTAGGGTTTAGAGAAGTTTAGGTTTTTATTAAAATTTAGGGTTTTCATGAAATTTAGGGTTTAGTGTTTAGGGTTTCGGTTTAGGGTTTAGGGTTTAGGGTTTAGGGTTTTCGTGAAATTTAGGGTTTAGGGTTATTCAGGGTTTCATGAGTCAGGGTTTAAGGTATTAGGGTTTTCATGTAATTTAGGGTTTCCATGAAATTTAAGGTTTGCATGAAATTTAGGGTTTTCATGACTCAATGTTTTTATGAATTAGGGTTTAGGGCATTAAGGTTTTCGGGAATTTAGGGTTTCACAATTTAGGGTTTCCGCGATTTAGGGTTTACGTGAATTAGGGTTTCTGTGAAATTTAGGGTATTCGTAGAATTTAGGGTAATTGTAGAATTTAGGGTTTAGGGTGAATTAGGGTTTTCGTGAAATTTAGGGTATTCGTGAAATTTAGGGTATTCGTGAAATTTAGGGTATTCGTGAAATTTAAGGTTTTTGTGAGATTTAGGGCTTTTGTGAATGAGGGTTTTCGTCAAATTTAGGGTGTAGGGTATTACGGTTTCATGAATTAGGGTTTCCGTGATTTTGGGTTTTCGTGAATTAGGGTTTTTGTGAAATTTAGGGTATTCGTGAAATTTAGGGTTTTCATGAATTAAGGTTTTTGTGAAATTTAGGGTTTAGGGTATTAGGGTTTCCGCAATTAGGGTTTCCACAATTAGGGTTTCCGTAATTAGGGTTTCCGCAATTAGGGTTTCCGTAATTAGGGTTTCCACATTATCGAGTTTCCACAATTAGGGTTTCACTAATGTCACACCAAATTTCACTCAATCCACTCCAAATTTTTCTAATTTCACTAATTACGCTCTGCATATAACTATTTCCACTACTTTCACACCACATTCCACTAATTTCACACCAAACTTCAATAACGTCACACCAAATTTCATGTATTTCAAGACAAATTTCACTAATTTCATACCAAATACCCCTAATACTTGAAAAATTACACTAATTTCAAGACAAATTTCGCTAATTTCACATGAAATACAACTAGTACTTGAAATACAACTCTTATATGTCAAATGTTTTACGACAAATTTCACTAATACAGCTAAATAACACTAATTTGATGACAAATTTCACAATTACACTCAAAATTTCACTAATACAGCCAATTTGCAGCTCTTTTGACCCCAAATTTTAGATTTCGCCTACTAATTGATCTACTTACTTGCAACTTGTCTTCTGAGCTAGAGGAGTAGGAGGACTAGTAGTAATAGGAGCAGCAACAACAACAGGACAAGGTTAGGAGTAGCCGAGCAGGGCGAGCAGGGGCAGTAGGAGCAGCAAAAGCAGGACGAGGTCAGGAGTAGTTGAGCAGGGCGAGCAGGAGCGAAGTTAGGTCAGGAGCAGGCGAGCAGGGCATTAGGAGCAGTAAGGGCGAGTAGGGGCGAGTAGGGAAGTAAGCGAGCAGGGTAGTAGGAGAGCGGGGGCGAATAGGTGCAGTAGGAGAAAAGATAAATGCCACTAGGGGTTTCGAATTTGGGGGAAAAAACACCCCCCAAGTGCTGCTTGCCGCGACCATTGCCGCGGATTTTACCGCGCCATTTGCCATGCAGTTTTCCGTGCCTCTTGCTGTGCAGGTAAACCACGCCCTTTGCGGCGCAATTTATCGCGCCCTTTACCGTGAAGCTTATCGAGAAGCTTATTGCGAAGTTGCCACGAAGTTACCGGAACTTTACCGCGCATATTGCCGCGAATTTCGCGCGCAACTTGCCACGAGTCTTGCCGCTCTGTTTGCCGCTCAGCTTACCGCGAAATTGCCACAAACTTCACAAGAATCATCAATGGATGCCTGTCTAGTATACAACAGTTCAGAGTCATCGTCTACCAATGCCGAGGAGTTGCACAGGACACACATCGGCCAATGGGGAGCTCGTACCGTTTGATGTAGGTGTGACCGATGCAGAAAAAGATTTAGGCGAGCTCGTCGTGTAGTGCACAATCATATAAGCAGATGGGGCCATTAGAATCTTGAAGAGTCGCCCCATGATGTTCCACATTACACAGTTGCACCACGGTTGTTACGTGACTACTAACAAGCGGGCCAAAGCAGAAGCTGAAGAAGAAGAGGGTTTAACGGCGCGTGTAGTGGATAATCTAGTCATGGTTTGCAGTGCACGTCAGCGGGGATCTGGTCGTGAATCAAGGGAAGGCCCCACTTCCGATTTTTCCACGTTACTATAGGCTGCTAGAACACCGATTTACGATGGAGCTAGTGTAAGGAATCAATGAACATTAGGCTTCCCCTGAATTGGAACCTAGGATCTCGTACTACATGATAGGGAAGCCTAACCAATTGAAGTAGCTTATCAAAACGTGAAATGCTAAAAGCTAATTTTTCATGATCTAGTGATTATTGTATTCAGAGAAAACTCTAGAACTTTCTAAAACATTCTAGAACCTTCTAGAGTATCCTAGAATATTCTAGGAATAGAACATTCTAGAACCTTCTAGAAATCTCTAGGCTAATCCTATAAATAGAGACATACATCATATCAAATAAGTTCGAGTTAACGCCAGTCTTCAGCCTTAAGTTTTTCTTGTAGCGAACTCCTCATGTACTCATTCTATTCTAATAAACTCACTCTTCTGTTATCCATCCACTCTCCTCTCTTTTTGTCTACTCTTATATCTTCTTTCAATTATTCAATCTCTTCCCCTGGTTCTGACAATTTGACTCGAACTTCTTCTCTTTTACCCCCTTCCCCAAACACTATTAATTACCCATGGCTACTGGCAATCCACAAGCATACCTCGCCCTTGTTGCGGAAATGGAGAATCTCAAAGTAAGTTTACTACATTAAAGCTAGAGAATCAACAACTTCTTGAAGACTTCTAGAAGGTTTTTATTGAGAAGCAACAAATACACTCTTCGATGACTCATTGATAGGTCCATGCCCGGAGAGATTCGAACTATCCCGGATTCAAGAGTTTACACGAAGGGCTCAACAATTGGAGTCGACAATAGTAGCACTACAACAAGTCAAGGTCGAAGGCGAAGGAGTTGTAAAGGAGCCGAAAATTAGCATTCCAACTTAACTCGATGGGTCAAGAGCACATTTTCGAGGTTTTATCAATCAAGTGCAATTGGTAATACAGATGCATCCCACGCGATATTTGACGGATTCCTCCCGAGTCGGGTTAGTGGGCACTTTATTGACTGGCACGACATTGTCATGGTTTGCTCCGTTGCTAGAAGAAAATTCTCCTCTACTCAACTACTTTGAAGAATTTATCAAAGAGTTTAAAGTTTGTTTCGGGGACACGGATACTGTAAGGACGACAATCAATAAAATTCGCACACTGCAAGGAGATCAACCAACATCGACATATGCAACTAATTTTCGTTTTATTGCAAGTGATATTCCTTGGGATGAAAAAGCCCTCATGGAGCAGTTTCGTTCGGGACTCCGTGGAGACGTAAAAGATTTACTTCTTACCTTTCCCAGAAGGTCCAAAATCCCTCACAGAAGTTATCAGCCGAGCAATACGATGGATGTGACAATCGACTTTTTGAGCGTCGGTCTGAGCGACAACAACAACAGCAAACAAGATCAAGATTTATGCCAAGTTATGCATCAGTGACGACACAATCTCCAAGGCAACAATATGGCCCATCCCAGCCCTGCGACAAACACGTAGACCAACGCCAATGGACAGCCCGACACCGATGGAGATTGATATGACCCGGCATCGAGGACCACAGATGAAGAGAAACAACGTCGTCGAGAAAATCGAGTATGCTTATATTGTGGAGGTCCTAGACATATTGCCATTCACTGCCTGCACAGACCAAGACGTCAAGTACATCACATTAACTGTGATAATAGAAATGAGTCTAAACATTGTAGAAACTATGCCAACTAGTGACTCTAGTAATCCACCTCTATCCAATAAGTTTGAGGTCCTAAACCAATTAGAAGAGGAGTTAAACGAATAAGTCCAGCCAAAATCGGAGCTGTTTGGTTGGACAATCCTAGATCTGTGTAGCCTAGTGTGGGTTCTATCTCTTCCAAGTATGTTAGTAAGGTTTTCTCAGCCCAAGTACAAGTTAGGATACCAAATTGCCAACTGTCTGTCCCAGCCCTCTTATATACCGGTGCCAATTCTCGCTTTATAGATAGAGATTTTTCCTAAAAGCATCAAATACCCTTGCATAAACTTCCTTGCTAGTTTCTGTAGTTGTGATTAATGGACGTCCCATAGCTTTTGGAAAAATATTACGGGAGTTTGAAGCCAATACACATACTCTTAGGTGATTTAGGATGTGTCATTTCCTTCAACATAATTCGTAGCCCCGAGCACCCAGTAATCCTTAGCTTGCCATGGTTCGAGCTCCACAACCCTAGAATTGATTGAAAACGGCGAGAAATTCGATGCCCTTCAGAAGAAAAGCTACTAGTCCAGGCTCGAACCCAAGATCCTTCTCGAGAAAGGCATAGTGTTACCAACTCACCCGCTACTGAACAAATTGCTCCTCTTCAGATTTCAACCATCACCCTACAACAACTACGCGCAAAAGAAGAGTATTTCTTATTTGCTGTATCAGTTGCACCTTCAACTAGTGACACTCGAGGAAAGTCAGAGATCTACATTCCAACAAAATACAAAAAATATGTTGATGTCTTCGACAAAGCCAAAGCTGGTGTACTTCCGAAACATCGGCCATACGATTGTCCATTGTATGGACTCTTGAAGCGGACAAAGCCTTTACTCAGTTTAATGAGGCATTCACATCAGCTCATGTCTTAGCTCATGTGGATCCAGCGAGGCCATTTACCATTGAGGCAGATGCATCCGACTTTGCACTAGGAAGCATCCTATCACAGCCAGGGGAAGATGGGAAGTTACATCTAGTCGCATTTCACTCATGCTGCGGAGATCAATTATGGGGTGCATGACAAAGAGTTACTAGCTGTGGTCGACTCTTTTGCGCAACGGTGACATTTCTTGGAAGGTTCACCTCATCCAATTATCATTTATAGTGACCACAAAAGTCTTACATATTTCCAGACGGCTTGAGTGCTAAATAGGCGACAAGCTCGGTGGGCGCAATTTTTAACTCGCTTTGATTTCAAGATCATTTTTCGCCCAGTGAAACAACAAGGGCAAGCAGATTCTTTGTCTCGGCGCTCATATTTGACACCTCGCCTTGGAGACCGAGCTTTCGACAATTAGAAGCAAGTTCTCCTTGTCCAGCAAAACTACAAGCAACAACAGTTTCTAACGCGCCACTGGATTCAAGTTTTCTTGATACTATTTGACAAAAACTTCACACTGATGATTTTGGAAAGGATGTCTTCGCTCACCTTGGTCCCAGTGATGCATCTTGCTCCACATTGCTAGGATCATCTCAACGTTATAAGGAGTTTAAGCAGCAAGATAACTTACTTTTCTACAAGAATCTCCCTTATGTCCCTAATGGATCACCACGCCTTCAAGTGTTGGAGCACTATCATGATGCCCGTATGGCTGGACACTTTGGTATTGCCAACACCATGGAGCTAGTGAAACGATCCTTTTGGTGGCCTCATTTACAACAATTTGTTGAAGATTACGTTTGCACATGTGACATCTGTTGTTGAGCCAAGATGCCCCGGGATCATCCTTATTGGTTGCTTCAACCGTTATCGACACCAAGCAAGCCATGTCAGTCAATTTCTATGGATTTCCTTATAGATTTGCCACCTTCTCAAGGTTTTGATGTTATTTTAACCGTAGTGGATCAATTTACCAAGATGACACATTTTTTGCCATGTGTCAAGAGCATTAGTAGTCAAGAAACAACATGTGGGAAGTATTTCGTCATCATGGTCTTCCAGACAACATTATTAGTGATTGTGGTCCGCAATTTATCTCTCACTTCTGGAAGCACGTATGTGACGGGCTCCGAATCACTTGCAAACTCTCTTCAGCATATCATCTTGAAACTGATGGCCAAACAGAGCTCACGAATCAAACACTTCAGTAGTATCTTTGATGCTTCATCAGTTACAAACAAGTTGATTGGAGTCATCTATTGCATCTTGCAGAGTTTGCGTACAATAACAGTGTACACTCTTCTACCAAGCTCACACCTTCTACGCCTATACTCGTAACCATCCTCGATGGTGTCTCTTGGACATCCCAACACTCTCACCAAATCCTTGCGCGGAGCAGCATCTCCATCGCCTGCAACAGCTTCAGTCCGAGTTGTCTTCACATCTTCAGAAAGCTCAAGTCCAATATAAGGCCCACGCAGATCGACATCGTCTTCCATCTCCGTTCAAGATTGGTGATCGGGTATGGTTGTTACGGCGGCACATCAAGACTACTCGGCCATGTGATAAGCTAGATTATCAACGCCTCGGTCCTTTTGTCATCACAGAGTGGTAATGACGCAACCTTTCGTCTTGATCTTCCTGCAAATTTACGGCTTCATCCCGTCTTTCATAGCTCTCTTCTGGAGCCTTGTCACACCAGCTCGATTCCCAATCGTGTCGTGCCGCCCCCACCTCCTCTCCAAATGCTGACGGCCCGGAGTACGAGGTAACCTCCATCCTTGATTTGAAAATTGTGCACAACAAGTTATATTATCTCGTAGATTGGCTGGGCTATTCTCCGAGTGATCGCACATAGGAACCCGTCGATAATGACTTCCATCGACGCTATCCCAACAAACCCGGGCTTGCATTATTAATGACTCCTTCCAGTTGTCGTTTTAGAAAGGGGGATAGTCTAAGGAATCAATGAGCCTAACTATTGAAATAGCTTATTAGAACGTGCAATGCTTAAGGCTAGTTTTTCATTATCTATTGATTATTGTATTCAAAGAAAACTCTAGAACTGTCTAGAGCCTTCTAGAACCTTCTAGAGTATCCTAGAATATTCTAGGAATAGAACATTCTAGAACCTTCTGGAAATCTCTAGGCTAATCATATAAATAGAGACATAAAAATCATATCAAATAAGTTCAAGTCAATGCCACTCTTCAACCTTAAGCTTTTCTTGTATCCAACTCCTCTTGTACTCATTCTATTCTAATAAAATCACTCTTCTATTAATCCATCCACTCTCCTCTCTTCTTCTCTACTCTTATATCTTCTTTCAATTATTCAATCTCTTCCCCTGGTTCTGACAGCTAGCTTCTTAGTGCTTTGGGCAGCGATGGAGATCATGAATCTCCAAACATCGTATGGATGGAATAATGCATTGGTGGATGCATTGCTAAGTCTCATGGGGAAAATGTTGCTGCAGCCCATCATCTTCTAGCTTTGGACGAAGATGCAAGGAAGCAGATGATCACGTTGCATGGGCTCGACTACCAAAGAATCCATGCATGTATCAAGGACTGTGTGCTATTCTAAGGTGAATTAGCAGATTTGTCAGAATGTCCCAAGTGTGGAGAGGCCAGATATCGACGAGGCGTATTATCAATGCAAGTTCCTCGCACGGTTAGCCTGAAACTATGTTTACAAATTCAATGATTTCACATTTTCTTCCATTGCAGCAAGTTTGCGGCAAAGTTACAGCTCGTTTGTTGCAAAGTTGCAGCTCGTTTACTGCAAGTTTGCTGCGAATTTGCTACTAGGTTGCTACAAGTTTGCCGCTAAATTGCTGCAAGTTTGCCATGAGTTCTGCAGCAAAATTGCTTCATGGTTGTCGCGTGTTTGCTGCAAAATTGCTGCAACATTCCTGATTTGCAACCCTAAACCCTTCCCTGTTGCAAATTACAGGTACTCCGACACTTCCCGGTTATTCCAAGACTTTGTATGATGTTTCAATGCCGATCCATTGTCTCATTGATGGATTGGCATGTATCACATCGGAGCCTAGATGGCAAGTGGAGAATACCAGCATATCGATTCCACTTGGCCTGAATCTGGAGATTAGCCATGCTACTTGAGGCTGGGTTTAGGGACGGACGGAGTGAACCCATTTGGGGTTCGAAGCAGCTCATATAGTGTTTGGCCAGTTGTGCTAGTGAATTACAACCTAACTCCACACATTGCGATCAAGAAAGGTCATATCATGTTAACACTCCTCATCCCTGGGAAGTCCAAGGTCGCAAATATGGATGTGTACCTGGTACCACTTGTGGAAGAGTTGCAATTATTATGGAAAGGGTTCGAGTAAAGGATATGTCAAAGGCCCATACCAATCACCTATTCAACCTTCGAGCAATTCCAATGTGGACAATGCAGAGGACTTCCCACGGTTCGGGTAATGTTCATGTTAGAACCCTAAACCGGTTTAGATCTCCGTTGTCCACATTTAACGAAAATGAGAAACTACTCTGACAAAAGTCCTTTTTAACTCACAGGTTTATTGACCTACGGGTACCATGCTTGCCCCAAATGTAGACCAACCCTCGTGTCTACACGACCGCCTCACCTCAGACGATTGATTTATTCAAATCACGGTAGATTTCTTCCACCCACCCATCAACGCTACGAACCAGTTGAAAACGGCATACCGCGAAAATGTTTGACTATGAAAGAGTGGAAGGGCATGTGGGTGAAGGCTAATGGGGAAGTTGTGCCTGGGATGTCTAGGTAAGAGCGTCTAAGATTATGTCATTTGCAGCTAGTTTGCCGCAAGTTTCCAGCTACTTTGCCGCAAGTTTGCAGCTAGTTTCTTGCGAATTTGCAGCAAGTTTGCAGCCATTTTGCAACAAGTGTCAACGATTTTTCGTGCCCTTATCTGTATGTGATGTGTGTGCAGGTTATCAATATTTTTCGAGTTGCCGTATTCGGAGGGGAGGACCTCAAAATAAACCACTTATTGGACCCAATGCACATCTTCAAGAATGTGGCAATGACGGTGTGGGACCACCTGAAGGGCGTCCGAGACTCATTAGCTATTCGGATGGATTTGTAGTGTTGCGGGAAGATGCCTAGTGCATGGCCGGTGGAGCACAAAAATGGACAAGTGATATTACCGAGGGCTCCGTGGACATTGACGAGATCAGAAATGCGAGATGTAAAGGAGATGATCACCATGGTTAGAACCCCAACCGGGTATATGCAATGTTTGAGAGGGGCGTTCTCCAAACAAAGACGCAAAAGGGTGGAGAAACTCCTGGGTTTGAAGTCCCATGATTGGCATAAGATGTTACAGGTACTTAATTGGATTTATAATTACAGTTATCTCTAAAATTTTAATTAGTTTATATTTAATAACCCTAACAATTGACGATTTCTATTTATTCGATAGTTCATTTTGCCGATAAGCGTATCTAGAATAACTTCTGCACCGCTCCGACAGTGTTTATACAAGCTCAGCGCGCTCGTACGTTTTGTAAGCGCGAAAGAGGTGGACCTCACAAGTCTAGAGATGGCCCAAGTAGAAGCAGTAGAGGCAGTGTGTCTTTTGGAGGATACCTTTCCGTGATCCATTCTCACTAGTCAGGTGTATCTACTGGTGCACATTATCCGAGATATGGCGTTATGCGGCTCAGTCTCCACTAGATGGATGTTTTTCTTGGAGCGTTTCATGAAAATGTTGAAGGATTTTGTGAGAGAGAATGCGCAGCTAGAAGGTAGCATGAGCGAAGGGAGGCTGATCCAAGACGGCATAGTAGTTATCTCGCAGTATTTACAGCAGGCAGATTCGTTGCTACCCCACCCCTTTTCCATTTGACATTCACTATCGGCGATGGACGCGAGAGAAGAAGATGGTGCCACCGTCGTTCCACAAGGGATGGACTGCAGTGTCAATTTAGGGCAGGAACTTCGTGCAGAGATGAACAACTTTTGTATTCTGAACACGCAGGACATGAGACCTTGGGTGGACAGCCACAATGCATTCAAGCTATCCATCGAGTGTGAGCGTGCTCACATTCGGCGTGAGGGTGGTCGATGTGTACCACTTTCGAGCCACATCATCAAGTTTCTGTAGACAATCACGGCTGAATGGGTGCATGCAGAGATGGACAAATTGGATCAGTCCGAGCATCGTGCAACCATAACACAAGATGAGTGGGAATATGTGCAGGGGTTGCAGTCCTACGGTACACTAAACCCTAACCTTAATACCAAACTTACCATTAATACTAAAAATGCTCTCATGTCTGAAACAAATTGTTTTATTAGTGTTGCAATGCACTTATTATAATGCAATTTGGTGGGACGGTACGCATTACCGCACAAACACCATTGATTGGAACCGGTGAACGGAGGATTCTGGAGTGATCGGCACGTATGAAGGGGAGGATGGACAGGACCAAGAATATTGTGGGATTACCCAAAACATCATTAAACTTGACTTTTGAAGATTTAACGTGTTTGTCTTCAATGCCAAATGGTTTAAAGATGTTTTAGATAAGGTCTCACAAGGTTCGATTACTGTAGACGGCAGCGGCTTAACGATGCTTGACTCCACGCTGTTGTGTCGTACAACGCCAGATCTTCGCGCGAGTTGGGCGATGACCACTGGGGTCCTGGACGAGGAGAAGTACAGAATGAAAGAGAGAGATCAAGATGGATTGTGAAGGGTTTATAGATTAATTCTTCAGAATGTTTCCGACAAGCTCCTGATGATCGCCGATAATGATCTTGTACATTAATAATTTGGTGAGTTGATGATGATTTCTGAATTCATGAGATGATTTTCTGGTACATGAGTTGCTACCGAGCTCATGATTAGGGCTTCAACTAGTCTTGTTTATACAGGTGAGAGAAGCTATGCATGCATGCTAGTTGTGCATGCACACATGTCATGCATGCATGCTAGATGTGCATGCGTGCATGCTCACGTGTCTGGAAATGCTACCATGATATATGAATCCATTTAATCTCAGTCATGAGGTAGTAGTGGAGTGGAAAGCTCTCAAATTGATAACGTGCAAGTACAGGATTCAAATCCTGCACTATGCGTGTATGATATAAATTATCGATATTATATCCATCTTGTACTACGACAGTCGCCCCCTCAAAACCCACACATCCTCAGGTATGTGCCGAGTCTAGCCAACCCCTTGTCGGCCTAGGATAACGTGCAAGTACAGGATTCAAGTCCTGCACTATGCGCGTATATACTAAATTATCGATATTATATCCATCTTGTACTACGGCAGTCGCCGCCTCAAAACCCGCACATCCTCAGGTATGTGCCGAGTCTAGCCAACCCCTTGTCGGCCTAGGATACCTTCGGACCACCAACCTGCATGTTGTAATGTAGTATCATCCACGCCGAACTTCTTGTATTGTCCTTCAATTTTGCATGAACGCGCTCGTAAAGTTGTTGAAGTAGTTACCACTAGTTGGCGTTGATTAATTTTTTTGTTCAATACAGAGTCAAAACCATCTTTGCCGTTACTATCCAATTCAGTTGTACTTTTCTTGGGATTCACGGCTTCTGTTGCACCCTCGTTACTTATCTCATTCTTCATTTTATTTTCTTTGTTGAGGTATTTTCCTTCCTCAACTGGTTTTCCTTCTATTTCTTCAATCAGCTCTTCATTTTCTTTAGATAATTCTTTCATTGTACCTTCTTGTTCAATTGAATCGAGTTGGGTAGGTTCTGCCAAAACCGGATTTCTCTTCAAAAGAGACGAGTTTTGACAATCTTCCTCCAAGCTCTTCCATTGTTGTTGTTGTTGTTGTTGTGGTGATAGTTATTGTACTGGTAATTGGTTTTGTTGTGGTAGTTCTTCTTGTTGTGGAGCTCTTTCTTCTAGCAGTTTCTTCATATCATTTGGTGGCTCGATGGTGGAAGTTGCAACCTCACATGTTGGCTCGCGTTGATCTAGTTGTTTCTGCTTTTCTTTAACAAAAACTTTCCACTGTTGGCACAATGTATAGGTAATTATATCGTCTTTGTCCTCGAACACCTTTTGTTGATATATCCATTGCTCGATATCTGATGTGAGCTTAGATTTCGATACCTTCTTCTTCCCACTATTTCGGCTCTCAGGTATGCGTGATTCGTCCTCCATGTGTCACCTTTCCTCGTCCACGAATACATCATGAATCTGGCACAATGCTTGTACACTTGTACGGTCCACTGGGCAGTCCCATCCCGTTGCTTCTCGTACCTCATCCACTTTACTCCGGATTTCGCTTACACCGATCTCCTTCACGGTATCCAATACTTCAGGCCAAACATAAGTTTTTGTTGTGAACTCACCCACGTGTATTCCTATTGTGGTGGCGTAGTTATTTCTCGTCATTCCTACGATGTTCGAATCTGTGATCTATTTTAGGAGTTGCTCCAACACGGACGCGTGAATTCCAGTCTCTGCTA
Organism: Azolla pinnata; assembly: GCA_037176905.1. Lineage (NCBI taxonomy): Eukaryota > Viridiplantae > Streptophyta > Polypodiopsida > Salviniales > Salviniaceae > Azolla > Azolla pinnata. The sequence goes on from JBBBWG010003415.1 coordinate 27,389, forward strand.
GAATATCCCGAGTTTGCGGTTGATGGCTTTCCATTGTAGGTCCAGACTTTTGTGTCGGCTCTAGGTTCCTTTTGTCCTCCCCTGCCAGCCACGTACGCCTCTTCATGAATCGAGTTACGCCACTTTTCACAATCTCCTAGTCATCAGTAAGTCCGCTTTCTGTAGTCACGTCTTCGAACAATGTTCCGAGATCATTTCGGTCTTGGATGTCCATAGCACCACTAGAAGGTATTCAGCAGTTTGCCGCGAGATTTGCCGCAAAAAATCTTCTGCAGAAGTTCAGCAAAAGTAGTGGCAAAATTCGCGCCAAACGACATTTTGGTTTGTCGCGAAATTTTGTCGTGACTTTGCCGCGACCTTTTTCGCGACATTGCCACAAACTTTGCCGCGAGCTTTGCCGCCACTTTAGTCGGAAATTTTTCTGCGTGCTTGCCGCAAATATTTTTGCAAGTTTTTCCGCGCTTTTCACCGGGAGCATTACTGCTAGTTTTTTTGGACGATTTACCGCAACTTTGCCGAGCTCTTACCGTGAGTATTTCCGTGACTATTGCAGCAACATTGATTGCACTTTGCCGGGCATTTTGCCGCGACATTTATTGCAACTTTGCCGCGAGAGTTGCTGGACATTTGTTGGAACTTTGCTGCCGCATTGCCGAATGCTTTGCCGCATGCTTTGCTGGAAAATTACCGCGAGCTTTGCTTGATATTTGCTGCACATTTGCCGCACATTTGCCACGGGTTTGTTGCAAATTTGCCGTCTGTTTGCTTAATATTTGTTGCATGTAATGTTGCAAATTTGGTGTGTGTTTGCTGCAAATTTGCAACGTGGATGTAATCGGCGATACTCCTCCGCGTCCCATACAGCCAATGACCAACGACCTCTATCTACACAAAAACATAGATCGCTTTTAATTAGGGTTACAATTAATTAATAATATATTAATTAAGTAATCATTTATAGTTTACTAAAATACTTACAAACTCGGTTCTAAAAGCTGAAGCACCTCCCCAACCCCATCTGACTGCCGACCCTCACCTCATCTGGGTCACATGCGGAACGACATGTCGAGCAGAGCGTTCTGACGCCCCTCGTGCTAAAGTTGCTCTCCACTCAGCATCGTGGACACTCCGGGGCCGCCCACCATCTACTCGTGGTGGTAATCCAGCTGCCTCCTAGTCTACTACCGCCCGAGCAGCTCTCGTTTACCCGCTCCGATGGTTTAGGGTTTAGCGCCTCGACCGAATCCATGAATCACGATACCCCCACTGTCGTCGAGTGTGTACTATAATCGGCCGACAGGGGTTTCCCGACCAGCTCAATCGCTGCTAGCAACGACGACGTGTGCGCTGCCATCGACATCATCATCGCCTTTGCAGCACCCACGACGTCCACGTCCATGTCCACGTCCACGTCCCAAACTATGGGCGGCGGGCTCGCACGTGCAAATGTGCCGGGACTTGATCTGGTCTGACTTGAGGCAGGGCTCGCTCACGACGATGAGACTAGGGATGAACCAGGGGATGTCAGCCGGGGGGTGGAGCCGGTCCTAGGCCAGGGGGCATAACTGGACTCCCTGTAGTGGAATCCGTGTATAGGCGACGACGCCGCTGTACGTAGTGTTGCACGCCCCAAACTATGGGCGGCGGGGCTCGCACGTGCAGATGTCCACGTCCACGTCCCAAACTATGGGCGGCGGGGCTTGCACGTGCAGATGTGCGGGGACTCCATCTGGTCTGACTTGAGGCAGGGCTCGCTCACGACGATGAGGCCAGGGATGAACCAGGGGACGTCAGCCGGGGGGTGGAGCCGGTCCTAGGCCAGGGGGCATAACTGGACTCCCTGTAGTGGAATCCGTGTATAGGCGACGACGCCGCTGTACGTAGTGTTGCACGACAGCACGAGGGCTATCTCGTGGGGTGGGCCCACCTAGGGGCACGCTCCTAGCTGTCTGGGGTGTGGCGAAAGCATGAGTGGCGGTCAAGCTTGCACCAAATGAGCCAGGCCAACCCCTCACTGGTGGGACCGAAGGTGGGCGCCATGCCATATATGGTCCCATCTCTTACGGTGGGGCATGTCACCAAAGTGCTCGGTCATCTAATTCTGCCATTCTCTCATGGCAGCATGATAACTCCGCCACTTAGCCTCCAAGGTAAGTGGAATCGAGGATCTATCAGCCATCTATCAGACATTAAAAATTAGGGTTTAGGGTATAGGGTTTTTAGCATTCCTGTAACTTAGGGTTTAGGGCTTAGGGATTGCTAAAATTTAGGGTTCAGCCAATTTAGGATTTCCGCGATTTAGGGTTTTCGGCCAGTTTAGGGTTTTCGTGAAATTAAGGGTTTAGGGTTTCCTCGGTTTAGGCTTTTCATCTAGTTTAGGGTTTCAACTAGTTTAGGGGTTAGGGTTATTTAGGGTTTAGGCTTTTCGGTCAGTTTAGGGTTTCGTTCAGTTTAGGGTTTTCGGCCAGTTTAGGGTTTCGGCCAGTTTAGGGTTTCGGCCAGCTTAGGGTTTCGGCCAGTCCTAGAGTTTTCATAAAAGTTAGGGTTTAGGGTTTCCGCGATTTAGGCCTTTGAGCTAGTTTAGGGTTTCGGCTAGTTTAGTGTTTCGGCCAACTTACGGTTTTGGCCAGTCCTAGAGTTTTCATGAAATTTAGGGTTTAGGGTTTCCGCGATTTAGGCTTTTCAGCTAGTTTAGGGTTTCGGCCAGTTTAGGGTTTCGGCCAGTTTAGTGTTTCGGCCAGTTTAGGGTTTTCTTGGAATTTAACCTTTAGGGTTTCCGCGATTTAGGGTTTTCAGGCAGTTTAGGGTTTCAGCAAGTTTAGGGTTTCGGCCAGTTTAGGTTTTTACTGGAATTTAGGGTTTAGGGTTTTCGTGATTTAGGCTTTACAGCCAGCTTAGGGTTTCAGCCAGTTTAGGGTTTCGGCCAGTTTAGGGTTTTTGTGAAATTTATGGTTGTACATTAGTGATCTATAAGTGTATAGAGTCCAATCGTATTGTAATTACGATGTAAAGTGTGTGTATATGCACACGATCATATTTGTATGTGTTGGTGTCTAGTGTCTTAGAGAGTGTGTGTGTGTGTGAAAAATTTGAAGGGTATGTTCCTCTTCATATCTCATTGTAATGGGCAAGAGATGTAATTATAAAAACCCCATGAAGTTAGAATGAAAAGGCATGAGGAGTTGCTCTCTCTCTCTCTCTCTATCCCTCTATCTCCCTCTCCCTCTTTCTTGCACGTTCCATCCATCTCTCTCACCCTCTCACGTTCAACCCCCTTGGGCGGGGGGGGTGGAGCCACTCTAGGCTCTACCCTCCACCCCACAACACTATAATTTGGCGACCATGAAGACGACCCCCGTTAGAGAGGAGAAGAAGCCAATAATGCGGTAGCGGTTTCGGATAGAGGATGTGGATGCGGTGGCGATTCCATGTTTCGGATAGAAGAAGTCATTGTGGTGGTGAATGATGCGAGTCGCGATGGTGATAGCGGTAGTGGCGGTGTTGTGGCGGCGGCGGTGAGTATGGATGTCCGGCTCGTGGGCTTCTGGGCCTAATAATCCGCGGACGGACACGCGTAAAGAAGCGGCGGCGGCGGCGTCGAGAAGGGTTGTCCGGCCGTTGGGCTTCTCGGCCTAAAGATTTGCGGATGGACACGCGGAAAGAAGCGGTGGCGGCGGCGAGAAGGGCTGTTCAGCCCCCGGGTTTCTCGGCATAAAGATCTGCGGATGGACACGCGGAAAGAAGCGGCGGCGGCAGCGAGCAGGGCTGTTCGGCCCCTGGGCTTCTTGGCCTAAAGATCCGCGAACGGACACGCGGAAAGAAGCGGCGGCGAGAAGGGCTGTCCGGCCCCCGGGCTTCTCGGCCTAAAGATCCGCGGACGGACACGCGGAAAGAAGCGGCGGCGAGAAGGGCTGTTCGGCCCCCGGGCTTCTCGGCCTAAAGATCCGCGGACGGACACGCGGAAAGAAGCGGCGGCGGCGACGGCGAGAAGGGTTGTCCGGCCCCCGGGCTTCTCGGCCTAAAGATCCGCGGACGGACACGCGAAAAGAAGCGGCGGCGACGACGGCGAGAAGGGTTGTCCTAACACACGGAAAGAAGCAGAGATGGTGGCAAGGACTTGGCCTCATAATCTATGGATGG
>JBBBWG010003426.1:6424-31528 GCA_037176905.1 Azolla pinnata
GGGTTTGGGGTATCCTAGGAAATCCACCTTGAAGTAGCTAGATCTTGCTTGTGAATCATAATATGTATTAGTACAACTCTAGCAAACCCTAACTCTAGTCCACACTAGCAAACCCTAACTCTAGTGATGGGATTGATATCTCAGCACCTTGGGATGGGATTGATCACCAGATTTGTTGCAGTGGTTTTGCGGCACTCGATTCAGACCAACCAATGAGCTTTTCATTTCAGTTCATTTTGATTCTATTGCATGGGGAGAGCCTTTTGCCATGGGGTTTGGTTGGCAGGAAGTAGTAACACAGCTTCGGTCCTAGGATTTGGTGTTGAGGTCGATTCAACCTCGTTTTTTTCTTCCGATGTGTATGTGTGTGATGAGCGGACAGATGAAGATTCCAGCAAAGCAGAGGATAAAGAGTCCGAAGTAGTCCAGTCATCACTTTAAAGGCAGAATCGGAGGAAGGATGAAAGATTTCAAAACGGAGGGACAGAGAGTCCTGAGGCAGACCATGCAAGCCGATGTGAGCGAAATCGACGAAACGATGAAGATTCCAGCGGAGCACAGAGCATGGGGGCAAAGCCTGAAGCAGACCATTCATCGCTTAAAGGCATATGCGAGAAAAATCGACGGAAGGATGAAGATTCCAGCGGAGCAGAGCGCGAAGCTGGAAGCAGACCATTCATCCCTCAAAGGCGCAAAATCGGAGGAAGGATGAAGATTCCAGCAAGCATACACACACACATACATATATACATGCATACACACTCTTACGCACGCATACATACATACGCACACATGCATATTAACATGCACACATACACCCAACCACACATGCATATGCACGCATGCATACATACACATGCACACATACATACACCTCTAGACGCACACATACATATAAAAATACACACATTCACCCAACCACATGCATATGCACGCATACATACACATGCACACGCACGCACGCACACACACATACATGCACATACATGCATTTGCATACATGCTTAATACACATATATACATGCATACACACAATGACGCATGCACATATCCAGACATACACACAAGTACATATAACCATACGCACATACACATACATACGCACACATACCTACAACCATACCCACATACACATACATGCACACATGCATATGCACGCATACATACATATGCACACACACGCACGCACACATACAAACACACACACACATGCATATATACATACGGACGCACACATACATACATATGCACACACACGCAAGCACACATACACGCACGCACACATACATAATTGCATACACAACATACGCACATACGCATGCATGCATGCATGCATACGATGCATGCGTGTGCACACACATGCATACATGCATGCATGAAGATGAGAGTTCGTTATGCTCTGACAGACAGTGCGACGACGACGACGGGCGCCATGTCCAGTTCCCTCCTCAAGCTCCCCGCCATCGCCCACCCTAAGCAGCGCAGCCTGCCTGCCTTCAACTCTGGCCTCGCACAGCTCCCGCTGCATGCCAGGGTCTTGGTGTCCCCTTCTCGCAGCTGCCGCCGGCCACTCCTTTCCGCAGGTTTCCATGCCTCTCCCCATCCTCCTCCGCGGCCTCCTCCTCCTCCTGCGGCATCGCCCGTAAGCACCTCCTCCTCTCCGATCTCCTCTCCGTTCTGGAACATTCGGTGTAAAATTTCCGCTATATAGCTACGTGCCCGCGCATAGGACCCGTAGGAAGAAAATTTTGTCGGATCAATTTTGTCCAAACTAAACTTTTCGACCCGTACTCTTTGCTTGGTTATCATCAAACTTCGAAATCAAAAAGGGAATTAATAGAAATCAATCTGGTTTCGTATATGGAAATGGTGGAGTTTTGTGCGAGATGTTAGTCTCCTCGAGAACAAGGATCAGGAGGATACAGATTTGTATGCTTATTACTGATCTCAGCCTTCTTTTGATGACAATTTTCATCATATCTGTCCGTAGATCTATCTGTGTGGGATTTCCGAGCGTGCTTGTGCTTATTTGTGGATATGCCACGTGCAGTCGGAGCCGCCTTTCTTGAGGAGTGTGATCTCAGGCATTGTGAACCCGTACCTGGAGAAGAACCCTACTGCCATGGCGGCCCTGGATATCATCCGTACACATGACAAGGGCCCCCTCTGCTTCGATCATTTTGCTTTCCGCACCTTTGGGGTAAGGTCAAAGATCTCTGTGCAACTTCGTGCAATACATCAACTCTAACATGTAAGCTATGAGAATAGAATTTTGTTTTAATTTAGCATGCATGATCGATATGTCTCGTGAATTTCTCGATCACGCTGCTAGTCTGTCCTTTACTGAAAATAATCAATCCAAATGGATTTATTTACTCATCCTAGGCGTGAATCAATCTCACTCTTTTACCGGATCAATTTTATGGATCATTGAACCTAGGATGTAGCAGTGGCATGCCTTTACTGAATCGATCAAATGGATTTTCTGAACCTTGGATGGGTCGCTGGTATGCCTCTACTGAATCACTTGAATGGATTTACTGAACCTTGGATGAAGCTTGGGCATGCCTTTACCAGATCAAATGTATTCCATGAACCTAGGATGAATTTACAGTAGTTTGTCTTTTGCAAAAGAAAGTGTACACACTCAATTTTTGCATACCAAATGTGGTCTCTACCATGTCTATCGTAATGTCACGGCCCGCACTTTTGTACCTCATAAAGGCTCATACTTAGGATAGGTCGATTGTAAACCACAGAAAGTGCTACATATGGGCTGTTGTTATTGTTGATTTTTTGCTAACACTCTTGCGATAGTTGATGAGGAAATGTTTGGATCCAGATAGAAGGTATTGGCATCAGTTCTGTTGCACAGCTGTTCTTGGACATGGGCTATGAGCAGCAAGATGAATTGCGATTTCCAGCCAAGAAATTAAGGGCGTTGTGGTTTTCTCCCCCGAAGTGGTTGCTTGAATCTGAGGGCGGTGATGGAGTTGGTGGGCCTTTGCCAAGGATTTTCATCTCGGAGCTCCTTGTAGACCAGCTATCTCCTCATGCTCAGGTGCATCTTTTCTCTCGTGTAATTTACATATATCACTATAGCAAGCGACTTCATACAGAAGCTCAATTAGTATGTGTGTTGTCATGCCAAAAATCGATCTGGGCTTATGTGAATCCTTGGAATGAAAACTGTGTGCAGACTATCATCAGTAGATACATAAAATCAGGTGTGAAATTCTCCAAATATGCAACAGCAGCGAGTGTCCTGAGTACTCTTACATGGCCGACACCTTCCTTGGAAGACTATCAAATTCTAGCAAGGTGTATACATGGTGTTATTCCAGTTATTTTGATGAAATGCTTGATTGATCCTACATATGTTTGTATGCATGTGTATGTATACATACATGCATGCATACATACACATATACAGAGATCAGTAGATAGATAGGAATAGATTTATGTGCATACAGGGATAAAGGGGAAGGGATCAAAAATATAAAATCTCGAAATCGGTTACAAGCACACTCCTCACACATTTTTTTGTATGTATGTGTGGGAGCATTTGGCTATCTATCTTTACCCTCGTCATGCAGATGAAATATGTGCGTGACCCTTGTGTGTCTGTGTGTTTACCTATGGTGGATCTTTGATTCATGTGCAGAGAGAGTGAGTATGCTGCCTGGACACTTGTCAATGGCTATGCCTTGAATCATCTCACCGTTTCCGTGCACCGGTTAAGATCATCAGAATTGTCTCAACTCTCTGGATTAAACCAGCTTCTACAGAAATCTGGAATCAAATTGAATTCAGAGGGTGGCATTCTGAAAGGTATTAAACTTAGTTATACAAGAACCAAATGAATTACTTTTATCGGTCGTTATTGATGGTTCCCTGAAGTGGTTTGATCTTCTAGGTTTGATCTGGTTCCCTGTAAAACTTTGAGGAACAACTTTTGGTCAATTGTTATTCCTAATGGTTCCTGAAAATGCTTTTGTTCAATCAAAATCTGATCTTTCTTGTTTTGGTAAATAGTGAGTCCTGATGGGAAGCTGCTGCAAAGCTCCACAGTCGCGGATTCTCAGTTCTTCCGATTTGCTGGCAATGAGGTCAAAGTGGTTCCTGCATCATATATCGAGTTTGCAGAGCGTTTGGTGCTCCCTGAATTTTCTAACCTCACACCCTCTGAGGTACTCATGTTCTTGCCTTCCCACTATCATTTCATCGAGATTGCCAGCCTTTGCTCAACATGATTGTGATGCATGCGACGGGTGTTCTGTTTCCATGCAGATAAAAGAGTGGCATCGCAGAGATGGTTTCGAAGTTGGAAATGCCGACAAGATCTTTGAGAGCACCTCGTCCGATCAGACTGGTGTGAAATGAGATCCTCGTCCTATGAAACGAAGGCAACAGATTGGCCTGGTACTTGTGTTACACATCACATAGGTTTTTCTTCAGATCCTTCACACAACCAGACCTATAGTTTTGTAAATGTGGCGATTATGGAAGGACTTAATAGTCCGTAAATGTGGCAATTATACAAAGCAAAAAATGGTGTGTCCTTTTCACAATGCCAAAAGGACTGCTGAACTCTGTATTAATTAACATTCTTAGTGCTAGACAATCAACATTGATGCTAATTCACATTGCTAACGGCCAACTTGCATGGAAAAAGCTCACCTTTTTTTCCAGGAATTGGCAATGGCTTTTGCTAAATTATGCACAGTTATCAAACAAGTCAATATGATTATAGCTTTAAGGTGGGTGTGGCAAATCTGTGGGGATTGACCCAACTCCTCAATTATTGCAAGATCACTGTCATAAATTTTGTCTTCTTGTCGAATATCCTACCATTAGTTATTGAGAATGCCTGAAAACCCTCACTTGATCAGAGAGGGCGGATCAAAGGGGCTTCATGAGAGTCGAGTTCTACAACTAACTCCACGGTTACTTTGTCCCCATAGTTCCTGAAAGGTCACGCTATACAACTTGGAAACATTGCAATTCACAGCACGCCCAAAGGCACAACACCCGAAGGCCACATTCTGGGGGACTTGGAACCCAAATCCCCTCACTTCAAGACAAGGTATCCCTACCACTTGAACGAACAAGTCGAGGATAGATCATTGTCATCATTAGATGACATCTTGCATGACTAGTTAAGCTTTTGCGCATGGGTTTGTTGGGTCCTGATACATACTAGATCCAGTTGCACATACTAGCTTATCAAGATCGACGAACAAGGAGGTGCTGAGTTGCCCAGATAATGCATGTTCGTCTTGCTGAGATCTTTTGGAAGGTTTAGCGAGGACATGATAGGCTGATTCTCATTTATTGATCGGCGTTCTTCGTGAGGGAGAGAGTTCTGTTATGAAATAAGCGATCGAGTGTACGACAAGTCGACAAGTCGTGGATGGAATCACTATGTATGTATGTATGTATGTGTGTGTGTGTGTAAGTGTGTATGTATGCGTTCATGCATGCATGTATGTGTCGGTGCATGTGTATGTATGTATGTGTGTGCGCGCATGTGTATGTATGTATGTGTGTGTGCGCATGTGTATGTATGTATGTGTATGTGTGCATGCGTCGGTATGTGTGCGTGCGCATGTGTATGTATGGATGTGTGCGTGCACATGTGTATGTATGCGTGCGTGTGTGCATGTGTATGTATGTATGTGTGCGTGTGCGTGTGTATGTATGTATGTATGTACATGTGTGTGCGTGTGTATGTATGTATGTATGTACATGTGTGTGCGTGTGTATGTATGATGTCAAGCGCATGCATACAGACATACGCCATGCAAGTCATGCATACGTACGTACGTACGTACATACATACGACGTACATGCATACATGCATGCATTCGTACATTCTTGCGAAGAAGAAGATCGAACAAGAAGAACAGGCAGCAGAAGGAGGAGGAGAAGAAGAAGGAGAAGACGAAGCGAAGAAGAAGAAGAAGCAGCAGCAGAATAAAGAGGAAGGAGGAGGAGGAGGAGGAGGAGGAGAAGAAGAAGAAGAAGCAGCAGAATAAGGAGGAAGGAGGAGGAGGAGAAGAAGAAGCAGCAGCAGAATAAGGAGGAAGGAGGAGGAGAAGAAGAAGAAGAAGAAGAAGAAGAAGAAGAAGAAGAAAACGAAGCAGAGTAAGAATTTCGGACACCAGTTAGGACGAGGACGAGGACGAGGAGGAAGGAAAAGAAGAACAATAGGAATTTCAATACCAGGAGATCGGGTATACTAGTTAGAATGAATCCCTGTGAGGGTCTTCAATTCCACCATTCCGGGCCTTTTGGAGATTCCTCAGATGACGAGGACGTTCCACCCTGCGCTCTGACATCGATGCCAACCTTCAACATCCGGAGCCTGCCTCCAAGTAATGCTGCTGTTGCTGTCAATGATGATGATGATGATGTCGATGATGATGGTGGTGGTGGTGGTGGTGGTGATGATGAAAATCAAGATCAAATCAACAGTGTAATTTCGTCATAGTCTGTAAAAATATATCACAGTAACATGTGCTTTTCGATTGTATTGATGTTTAATTTTTTTTCTCTCGTATTGTACAGGTTTGTGTATAATTCTATGCCAGACATGTGTGCCATTCAATATTCTTTTCATCGGATTTCCTTTGTTTTACCCATTTTGACACTCTTTATTCATCTGTGATGCAGGCTACGGCTAGACAAAGAAAAACCCAATTTTCCTACACGCAGGTATATCCGGAAATTCCGGATGGATTATAATGGTTTTTGACTTGTCCTGCTTTAAATCTATCATTGGAACTGGGAGAGACTACTTTTGTTTTTCAAAATGAATATGAATTTCGATTTTTTTGGGGCTGTAGACTGACCAAACCAAATCGCAAAGCCAGGCGAGATCAGGACCTATTTTCCTTTGGTTCAAGGACACTTTGGTTGCACATCCTCATCATGGGTTGTAGTAGATGCATTCTGAAACAAAAAGAAGCTAGCTTGCGAATGACCTGCCTCATCATGGGTTTATCTGTTGTTTTGCTGTAGAAGGGGGTAATTCAGCAAAGCAAATCACAAAGCCAGGCGAGAACGGGATTTATTTTCCTTTGGTTCAAGGACACTTTGGTTGCACATCCTCATCACGGGTTGTAGTAGATGCATTCTGAAACAAAAAGAAGCTAGCTTGCGAATGACCTGCCTCATCACGGGCTTATCTGTTGTTTTGCTGTAGAAGAGGGTAATTCAGCAAAGCGAATCACAAAGCCAGGCGAGAACGGGATTTATTTTCCTTTGGTTCGAGGACACTTTGGTTGCACATCTTCATCACGGGTTGTAGTAGATGCATTCTGAAACAAAAAGAAGCTAGCTTGGGAATGACCTGCTCATCACGGGTTTATCTGTTGTTTTGCTGTAGAAGGGGGTAATTCAGCTTGAATGGTCTTGGTAAAGAAGCCTCAACTTCATCTTGTTCTCCTACACATTGCTGATTATTAACCAACATACTGAGATTCAAAGTATGATTGTTTTGATAGAGCAGCTACTGGGCTTGGATGGGCCAGTGTAAGATAAATATTGCAAGAGGATGTAGGTTTTTGAATTAGATCCTATTGAAAACCTTCTTTTCAAGTGGGAATCCATTGCCATGAGTACTCTCATTTCTTCAAAATTTTCATTCTTTATATACGAGTTCTTTCAGAGAGTGGAAGACGAAGAGGTCAAAAGCCTATTCCAGTACATACAGCATTATATTCCTCGAGAGGTGGTACTCGGAACGCTGCTGAGGCCTTTCATCCCTGATTACATCCCCACCATCGGTTCGGTGGATGAGTTCATCAAAGTGCCCCGCCCAGATGGCATACCTGACTGCCTCGGACTGAAGGTTGGTTGGCCAGTTGACTTGTGAAACGTATGCTCTGTAAACATTCACTGTCTTGATTCTAAAGATTTGTTTCAGTGAGAAATCAGGCTTGATTGTACGTTTGGTTTTTGCTATGGCCGATCTTCTAAGTCACCTGATTCTTTATTGGTTTGTAATTTTCTTTTAGGTTCTGGATGAGAGTGGACCCATCCAGAGTGATCCAGCTGTTGTAGCATTAAAGATAAGAGCTTCAAGCATGCAATCCAGCCATCATCCTATAGATGTAAACATCTTAATAAAATTCGAAATATAAGTGTGTTGCAAAATGAGGTATTACTGAAAAGAGAAACAAACCCTTAGAACTAAGTTGTCATGAGGGAAGAGACTCAGAAGATGCAAATGAATTACAAAAGCTATATCAGCAGAGGGAAAACAAGAAGAAGAACACGCCTGAATAGCTCTCTTTACGTAGGAGCTTTTTTTCTTAGAGTTTTTCTATTAACACAGTCACTTTGTTGCTGGGCGTCAAAAATAAAGAACTTCCAAACAAATCAAAGAACCTACACCAATGAGTGCCAAAAGTTTAAATACTATCCACCTACCTGGTATCTAGCATGTGTATACATATGCTAGAAGATGTTTCTCTGAATTTGGTTCAGAGGAAAGGAAACTTGAAGTACTAAATGGGATTGAGAAAAGATGAAAATGGCTAGTATGAGAACACAATAACAATAAACTGGATGGTTATGTTGGATGTAGTTAAAAAGTTCAATGCAAGTTACTTAGTTTAAGGCAATATCATGGCCTAAGGTGATAGTGCATTCTTAGTCTTAACAATATTAGAATAATTTGACTGTGGAAGTGTTGCATATGTAATGAAAAACAATGATTGTTTTAACACGAGAATCCATGCTGGTGGTGCAATCATAGGTAAGATAGGTATATAGAATGTAAAACTAGTATAATGTAAGTTCAGATGCCTCTGGAATCCAGCTATCAAGGCCTTTTCAAGAGCATACTCCCCTTCTGTTGAACCTTATACTTGACAATTTAGGATAGAAAAATTGTTATTCATTTGGATATACTTAACAGTGGTGAACTAAGTAGACTATGTACTGCACTGAATTGATACCACAAATTAAATATTTTGTTTCATTATGATTTTTTTCAGACACTAAAGATCACAGGAATTTAATGCTAGATATGTAATGATAATTTGACTGATTTATGCTTGAAGTCTTACCATCTAATTTCTATCTAAAGGTTGCCAGCATAGAATGTCCCGAGAGAAACCCTCTAAAAGTTGATGCCTGGATTGAGAGCATGAGGGATCTCCATCTCTCAAAGCCTCCTTCATCGGTTACTTATTCAAAGCCAATGCCTGATATTGAACAACTCTTGGAGGTAGAAGTGAAAATGATTGTTAGTCGATGCCATCTGGAGTTGCAACCATATTATTTGAGATTTGAGTGTAATGGTCGTATGTACACATAAAATTTTAGATTGACTGACCATTCTGTAGCATGTTTTTCTGGGTATAGAACTTGCCAAAAGATATAGGAAGAACTCTTGCGGTTCAAAATACAGATGAAGCTAATGAAAGTCTGTCAGCTTTTGTAGATCTTACATGCACCCTTCTTGGAATCCCAGTGTGAGTAAAATGAAACTTTCGTTCTGCATGTTAGTAAACTAAACGCAATATTAACTGCTAAAATTTTGTCGTTTATGCATCTGAACAGGTACAAAAGTCGAGTAGAGTCGTTACACTGTGCTTTTACACTTTTTCTGGAGCTCAAAAAACACTCTTGTTGAGGATAAGATGCTTTACAAGGTAGGCTTATGTTTTCTGAAATAAAATCATACATCCAATCTTCAGGATTCTTTTCTCACAGCTTAATGCTAAGCATTTGTCATTGGTCTTGAGCTGTAGTATCATAGTTGCATATTTTATGATGCTTTTTCACTATCTTCCTGGAATCCTTGTTCACATTTATCTATTTTGCCCTCTGCATGAGTACAAATATATGAGATTTGTTGGTATCTATTTGCTGTTACTTATTCTTCATTTGGAGTTTTAATATTTCCAATCTTTGGTTGAAACAATTTTTGGCTCCTAAGAATTGCAGTTTCCATACATAGAATCTTTCATATTCATTTCATGTTGCGTGTCGCTTGAGCCTATACCCTATAATTTTTTTGGCTGGAGCTTCATTCATCTGTCACCGTGCACGCTAAAGTCTTCTGAATGTTTTAGGCTGTTATCTAAAACAAAGTTGGCACATGCACAATTTCTGGCTGATGAGATGTAGCTATGAGAGATGGATCATTCAGGATCTGACTTTTTTATTGAATAAGTTGCATTATGATCCTGCTTTTATTTGCTATCTTGTCGCAGAAACTGAAGCACCGTTTTTCAAAGATTTCCATTGCTTTAACAGACCGATGAGTGTCATTCATGACCGTTTTCTTCACGCATGGACAGTTGTTCTGCTGACAGTGTGAATTGTAATGTTGTTTTGACATGAGATCATACCAAGTATATACCTTTCGGTGTGCTGGGTAATCTGCAACCAGAGTCCAGATTGTTTCCATGCATGTTCAAAACAGACACACAAACAAAACAATAGTGAGAAACCGTACGTGCATTTAGGAAGTGATAATCTGTCTGATGCGTTTTGCTGAACAGTTCACACCAGTAGTGATACATGTCTTTATAACTTATAATTTTCAAGGTTCCACATACATTCAAATAATTCTGTGATACTTCCTGTCAGCCACGAGATCATAAAATCGTTCAAAAGAGGTACTAAATTCTTTTGAGCCTTTGAAAATGAACTCAACAGTGTAGAGAAGTATCAATCCGCCACCAAGAGCCATTGATACTAAGTTGGCACAGCATTTTTGCAACCCATTAACTGAGGTTCATCTACATATGCAAAAATATGGGCACTCAAAAGTGAGAAACGTTATCAATGGAACATATTGCTGAATCCTTACAATGATACATGGATGACTACAAACATATGGGCAGTTGAGAAAGATCCTTCCATTGAAATATGTCCATTAGGTTTAGCGTAATTGCTTGACATTATTAAAATTGGGATTTTCAGAACACACTGAAGTTCTTTTCAGCACCACACTTAGTAGACAAGTTAGTAAAAAAAATTTAATGGGATTTTCTTAATAATCAGTTGATGGTAACTTCAACAGACTGCTTAATTTCATACCTGGACAAAAATACATTTGCTTGTGAACATTAGCTAGCACAAGAATTTGGCAATATGCGGTTTCGAATTAGCTAGCACAAGAATTTGGCAATGCAGTTTCGGAATAAGGGTCCTCGCTGTAACGAGAACAGGAAAACAACAATGCCTACTTCATAACAGAAGTATGAATTTAAGTATGGATGAAGCATTGACTGCTATGATGATATGCTAAAGGATCCTGAACCCTTCCTGACCTTTGCAGCTAGATTGCTATAGCTGACCTGTACCAAAACAAGTTTTTTGTATTGACCTATGGCACAACATCACCGCACTGGTAGCACTTCATCAATATAAAAATCCTAAACTTGATCGATTAGCAGCACCTGATTAATAGTCAT
Source organism: Azolla pinnata (assembly GCA_037176905.1). Lineage (NCBI taxonomy): Eukaryota > Viridiplantae > Streptophyta > Polypodiopsida > Salviniales > Salviniaceae > Azolla > Azolla pinnata. The sequence continues at coordinate 17,863 of JBBBWG010003426.1, forward strand.
TCAGAAATGAGAACTCAGATTGGGACTTAAAAGAAATGATATCAAATCAAGTACATCTTATTATATACTCCATGCCTTTGTGCATTAACCTTCATTCCTACACGTGTGAGAGATTGAATGAAAAACAGTGTCCGAAATGTATATAAAATGGCATAGCGTAATATGCTATGGTAGGATAGACATGCTTCCAAGTGAAATTACATTCACATTGTACAATTATCAGGGTTATGCATTCCAACAACTTCCAGACCACCGTCCATCAAATCAAGGATAAGGAAATGAACACCAGTATGTGTGCATGGATGTACGAATCAAGACTACCGCTGCACTCATGTTCATCAAGATATGAAGATATATGCGTATAAATTGAGTTCATTATTTTGTAGACTCTGAGGCAGCTCTACCCTTCCGGATCATCTCTCTGATCTCCTCTGGAGGTGGTAGTGGGGGTCCTTCAGGAGGATATACTACATACGAACGCTGCAATCAAGCAAAGTCACAATTTGTAAGTATACCAAAGCCTTGATGCTCACTCCTATTCTTGGATGACATACAAGGTAAAACAAACACTTCTAAGTATTTCTTACAGAGAATGATCAGTAGAATACTTACATTACGGATAATTTTCTCTAAATTATCAGGATTATTGGCAAAAATTGACATCATCGAAATCGGAATGCCAACATAGCAAGCAAACTTGAAAACCTCCAAGATTCCCTTCTTTGTTCCAGTAGCTGACATATTGAAATTGCTGTCAAACAGTGTTGGGTAGTAGGTTAAGGGTTTGCTCTCAGGTAAATATCACATTTTGCATATAATTACCACAAACACCAATAGCTAAGGCGGACAACATCTATATCCAAACCCTTCAACCCACAGTTCCCGGTCCCAGGCAGAAAATGATGGATCAATCTCTGACCTACTTGGATCCATGGCAGGTGTACTGGCTGATCTTACGTACGAAACCTCAAATTTTTACACTCCCGTACTTGCTTGTTACCATGGCCAGGCTTGTATCCTTAACTATTTTTGTGCATTATAGAAACAATCCTAACTATGGTTTCTTACATCAGATTGTCCATGCTAGAGTCTTTCCAGGTGTGTTAACAGTCGCATTCATTCGCTTATACCTACACTAGGTCCTTCATTGTATTTGTAGGACAAACCGGACAAATTGGCATTCATCTGCATGAAAAATGGTACAGAGGCAGCATCGGGCCATGTACATGGAAATGATAAAGTTTACCGAATTGGATTAATCACATCCGAAGCCGTTGATGCAGTGTGTTTCTATGAGAAGGAGGGAAATCTCAGAGAAAAAATCCTAAATTTCGTATTCTTTTCAACTCCGAGATTGAAGGCATCTAGCGCTGGAAAGAAATTCGTGATGTTTGAAGTCAGGGACAGGGAAAGCAAGGAAGGGCGGGCGGATGGAATTACCTGCGGATGACAAGCGCCGAAGAAAAAACACGCGGTCGGTTTCCCCAACGGGGTGCAGATGAAAAAGGACAGACCGAAAATTTTCAGTTGAGGAAGAGCTTCTGGGAGGGAGGCAGTCGTACCATCTGAAGAGAGCGGCGAGAGAAGCCCGTGGCAGAACAGGCGGACTGTGTGATTCTCGGTCTGAGGGTCGATCAGAGGCCTGTGGAGCAGAAGAAGAAGAAAGAAAGAAGAAGAAGAAGAAGAAGAAGAAGGCCCAAAAGAGATGGAATTAGAAGAGGGTTACTAAAAGGGGTAACCCATGTTACTAAAAGGGGTAACCTTTGTTTCCGTGCCTTTCTTTGGTGTACCATTCCGGGGGAATCCAGCCCACGATAAAGCTGCTCATAACTTGCCCAGATTCTTAGATGTTGGAACATATCCGTCGCGGAAACAACACGCGCTCTCGTACTCAGCTCGCTGATACAGAACCCCGACGATAGGGAATCGCAGCTGTGGGCTGGCTAGGAGCTCCGCTCTTGGTGTCGTTTTCAGAAGCTTCTGGATTTCGAGGTCCGTGCTGATCGACATGATGGAACTGGAACGACGTTGGGATCAAGGAAAGAAAGTTTTAGGGGTCAATGGGACCGAAAGATGGATGGGAAACTTGAGCTCGGACAAGGAGAAGTGAATTGGAAGTTAGAGAGGCCACTTGTGTAGCCCCGTATTGGGATCCATATGTACAAGTACAAGCTCTAAGATATCGATCTTTTCTGATTCATCGACATGATCAAAACTGGTTTCATGCACAAGCGCGCTCTTCAGAAGATCATCAGCATGCACAAGTGCACTCTTCAAAAGATCAACCATCTGATGTTGCCATCATGTCCCCGCATTTACGAACGAGTCCACGTTTCAAGAGGTGAAATACAAAGAGACTTTCGCTAATTGGCCTCAAGACGAACTTTGATCAAACAGCAAAGAATGATGTTGAAGACGAGCTCAAACAAGAATTTATAAAAAGAGCTTGATCCTACCGGTGGAAGGAAATCCAAGTCGAGTAAAGGGATCTCTTGATGATTTTAGAACCTTACAAGGTTTGCATTGATACCCTGTTGAGGAGAGATTCTGATTACCCCACATGGTAGAATCGGTATATGTTTCATTAATACCTTTAATCCTTTCAGAATGACGTCACACGGACTCATCAGGTGATCAGAGCAAAATTACAGAAAACCCATCTCACAATCAGTTGATGTTATGCCCATCTAGTACTCTACTAAAGTTATCCACAGATTTTGCAACAATGTTAGACGAAAGAAGAACAAAACTTTTAAATCGATCAAAAAGAGAGTTGCCATCAAATTCACGGCAATGTTCATTAAAACACACGTTTGTGTTACCGAGTTTTTGCAGTATAAAATTTTTTAAGCGTACAACGAAGCAAAACCTCATATAGGATGGGCAGTGTATACCGCCAGTTCATCATTTACTGAAGAGTCAAGCCAACTAGCTTCAGCTTACCTGCGATTCCATGGAAAAACAGATTTTGTTTGAGCTGGAAAAGCGATTAAGAATGATGCTGATCTGATGGTACCAGATCACAAAGATCGCTGGAGGCTCGGAGCTATTGTGACTTCAGGACAGGAAAGGCAATGACATCTCTTATGCTTGCACTGTCGGTGAGTAGCATAACCATCCTATCGATGCCTATACCCTGCAAGAAATAGACCCGTAAATCTTTCAGTCTTCTTCCTTCGTGCGACAATGGCAGAGCAGACATATAGACTCTTAGAAGGACTGTCGAATACATACCATCCCCGCTGTCGGCGGCATTCCATGCTCGAGGGCGGTCAAGAAGTCTTCATCCAACTCGACTTCATAGGCACCATCGTCTGCTTCTTCTTCGTTCTCATCGGCAGAAGAAGTTTTACTTCCCTTGGCTGAAGCTGCGCGTTCGTTGTGTGCGCTTACTTGCAGTTCTAGCCGCTTTCTCTGAAAGGCAGCCCAAATTTTCAGCCAGTGTAAAAAGCCATATCATTCAGCACATGGGTAGAGGATCAGCTTAGTAGTTTATAGGGGATTTCCCCATACACAATGGTAAGTGTACAACTCAATTTCGCTGCAAAATTTGAAATCAGTCTTCCTAACCACCAAAAGAAAAAAAAACAAAAGAAAAAGTCCTAATACAATTACCTGATCAACAGGGTCAGTGAGCTCCGAGAAAGCATTCGCAATCTCTCTGCCATAGATATATAGTTCAAACCTCTCTGTGAAACCCTGCAGACTGTTCCCCGTATCGATGATATATGGTTAGAATTTGGCATTTGTGCAAGCATATTTCGTGTATAGATTAGGTGTGTAAAATATATACCTCCTGTGTGGTTTTGCTAGTGGCGAAACTTCAATAGGATAATCGACCACAAACGTTGGTTGGATCAGTGTTTTCTCGACACACGCCTCAAATACCTTAAGTTGCCAGAGATACTTCAGTTTACACTCCAATTTCTAAAATTTGAGAGGCTAAAAGTGGCAAAGCATACCTCATTCAGAATTTGTCCTACAGAGCTGCAGCCGAGGACATTATGGTAAAACTTCCGTAAGTCATCACGATCAGAAAGCACTGATAATGCAGCTGCCCGTGCATCATCCAGACTGTCATAGACTTTACCAAAATCAACCCCGGTAGTTTCGTGCACTAATTGAAGCATGCTGGCTCTTCTCCATGGCCTATTCAGTGATATATCAGTCCCCTGTTTTAAAAGAAAATGTATAAAAGTGTATTCAAACAACTTGCCTCTCTAGCCTATTTTTATGTCAGAGAACAGAAAATTATGGTTACATGATGACACTTCCAGAGTACCAACCTGATAGATGAAATTTTCGGTCCCTTTACAGTCGATTGCACAAGCCGTTATGAGCTCCTCTGCAATGTCCATCATGTCGGTATAGTCTGCATATGCTTGGTATATCTGGAGAATCCAGTGCGATAAACTTTCATCAAGATAGAGAACCTAAAGCCTTACCAATGAGTTTATAGTTTCTTTTAGTGGCGAGATCGGCTTGGCTCAATCATCAATACCTCTATGCTGGTAAACTCCGGGTTGTGCCTGGTGGATATCCCTTCATTACGAAAAATGCGACCTAATTCATATACCCTCTCGAAGCCTCCAACCTTGTCAGATGATATATGATATGTCAAGACGAAAGCTGAAGGATTTTACTCATCAAAACAAATCAACACAATCTGATGAGCTTACCATCATCCTCTTCAAATGAAGCTCTGTTGCTATTCTTAAGTAAAGATTTCTATCCAACGCATTGTGATGGGTCAAAAAAGGCCTGGCTTCTGCTCCCCCTGCTGCTCCCTTAATTCAAGTCAAGAAGAGGAAGAAAATATAAAAGGGCATTGTAACACAAGTGATGAGAGTGTATCAAAACGGAGATCACGTGATACATGAAAACCATTTATAATGTTTGGAAGTCTATTTCAATCATAATAAATTATGGCCGAGATTATTTCCCTTCATATGGAACACATAGAGGAGACCCAAAAGGAGGCCATTTTCATAGTGATCTGAAATCGTTCGTATTAGATCTGTGAAGACAAAAATGAAAAGGAGACCATTTTTGGACATGCACAATTTTAGTGCTGAGTTTGTTTTGGTTGTTTGAATTTTGGTGAGTGTATTTTCTTCTGCAGATCTTTGGATGTGCAGAGAGACCAATCGCTCAAGTTTTGAGGAAACAACTCAATTTGCAGTGAGCAAACGAAAAGATGTATCCTTAAATCACAGCCATTGGTTATGAACAATCAACTTGTCTTTCCACCATTGACACAAGGGGGATAGACAGGTAAACTCCAAATCAAGTTTACTTGTAGAAAACGTGCATATTTTCCAACCTTATTCTGAGATTAGACAGCAGCAAACATATCAAACTTGAAGTGTACTTTGACTGCAGAAAGGAGTCAAAAGATGTTTGTTTTTAATGCACAATTCTCCATGATTCTTGCATCACCAAAGATAAAGAGCATACCTGAAGCACTGGAGTCTCAATCTCTATGAAGCCTTTGGATTCTACAATTCGTCGTATTTTAGATATTATCTGGAACTCCATACAGATAATCATGAGAACATGTCATTCTGATCCGCAAACATCAGTCTCAAATGTAAATGAGATACTCTTTATTGTATTCCCACATATAGCTTCATAATCAGGAAAATCCTTGATGGAATTCCAACATCAATGGAGAAGGCAACCTTTCTTCTCAAATCTGATACAATGAAGCCTTTTCTTTCCATGAAAAGATTCCTCATTTGTATAGAATTTCCAGAAAGTTACAACATCTTAGTGGCATAAACCCTAAAAAGATACTTCTCCATTTCATTTCATTCCTCCAATTGGCTTAATAAACAGGAAAGAATCATCCATTGCATATGAAACACCGTTTACATTTTTCTACTCTTTCAGAGGCACACTGTATTAATTCCCTAACGTATGAAGTAAAATACTTCCTATTTTATTTATTGTCGATGCTGGAGGTTCATTTACCTTCTGAAACATTATTTTGTATCTGGCCCTCCAAACAGCCAATAACATAATGGGCACTTTCAAGAAGTCTTAACATTATGTGGCATCAGTTTTGCATCTGGCCTTCCTAGCAGCCAATACCATTATTGTCAGAAAAAAGTAAAGTGATTCTGATTATGTGGTTTTACTGTCCTTAAACTTCGTCATATAATGGACATATCTCCTAAGGTTCGTACCCTGATCTATGCTAAAGGTGGCAGGGTTGAAACCCTGATCTACTCAAAAGGCAGTGGTAAATACGATACATTGGACTAAATGCTCACCCATTAATCCATGCAGGAGGGTATGTTTGCCTATATTCAACAATCTCCCATTCTACTTTTTTCTTGCAAGCAATGATGATTCAACAGCATGAGCATAAACTTCCCATGAAAAGTCGAATCAGCACATCCTCTACCCATGGAGGTTATACATTCAATTCTACCGCCAAGTTATCCTTACTGTGTAACCATTAGTGACATTATAGTCAAATTTCAATGCATTGTCATACCATTATTTGATGTCAAATGGTACATGGCTAGAGAGAAATCAAGAACAAATTTCGTTCTTAAATAATCAACAGTTCTTTATTCATATACAAAGGTAATAGTTTTCTCTAAGTATATACTTATAAAGTCAACAATGCACCTCATTCTTACAATGGCATGATGTAAAAATTGTTTAGATGTTCAGAAAAAATGAACATGACAAAAAACAGTACCTGTGCTCTGGATCGAAAAACATTTGCAACTTCAATGCTCATTATCATATCTAGATACCTAAAAAGAAAAGTTCTACTGTAAGTGACCAAACAAGCGCGCTACTTTGAATATCCAAAAAACTCCAACTTGATTTCTGAAGATGTTACTAGTTTTTAACCCAAAGAAAAGCATGGCATAATTTTTTTCTGAACCCAAATATGTTGTTTACAAGAATAGCTTTCATAGCGCCTCCCATAATAGAACAAAAGAGCTGTAAAAGTCTAGAATTGGTGAATAATAATTAGAATGCTTTATTTATATTCAGATTAGCTCTTAAATTACACCTGCCTATTTAGAGATATAAAGCAAATGCATTTCACTGAACATTATGAGCCAAAAATTTGGCACAGACCCTGACTTTACCGCTGTCGATATCTCTTCTCAATATCAGTAAGCCCATGCCACTTGTCAGGTAAGGGAAGCAGTGATTTTGTAAGAATCGAAAAGTCTGACACCTTCACTGAAAGTTCTCCTGATTTGACAGACATCAATTTGAAAGAGATTGATAAATAATTTATTGAATTTCGACTTATACAAAAACGAAACGCCTTTCCCATAAGTTCCCTGAATGTCAAATAAAACTAATTTCTAAAATTTCAAAATACAAACTGTACTGCCCAAAACATCACATTCACTCAGTTGAAAGATGCCTCGGTTAAGCAGTCTCAACATTCAAACAAAGCATAAATATCCGTAGTAAGATATCAGCCATGCATAATGAAGACACGTCAAAGATTATTTACCCCATATAAAGGTTCCCTAATCATATTCTCACCTTTCTCTGTCCGCTTCATACTTCCAGATGCACCAACGAAATCTCCAATATCAAGAAAAGCCTTCAAATGCCCATACTTGCCTTCAGGAAGGATTATCTTCTCACAATAAAGCTGTAAAAGAACACCCAAGTTTGCCCAATCTCATCAAATTAATGCAACAAAACGTCACCAGGTATGTTTGAAATCAAATTGATGAATATTGTGCAGAATGTGCTTGTAGATTACTCATAGACATGGTTTTAGAATACATTTAGGTACTCATAAATAGCAAGCACCCAAACTTCAAATAATCAAATTAATTCTCGCCAAAGAATGGTAGAATTCAGAACAATCAACTTCAATACCCAACCCACTCACATTTCTACTGATCTTTCCTTGCTTTCATGTATATAATAATTTCTCCTTCCATGAAATAGCAGAAGATAATAATACATGAAGCTATGGTCGTATAGGTCACATTGTTCAGCTAATGGAAGATAAGAAAAATGATGGCATATTCCTGCCAAAAGTACTCTGACAATCTCAGAGGTTAAGGGACAGAGGGCATGTAGATCAAAATCCAATGGCATCTTGCGATTGGTACATGAGAAAGAAAGAGAGGCATGACAGGTACAGATAGCGTCTTTTGTTCACCAAAGAGAGGCATCATCCAAACAAAAGGAGATTTTTAGGTCAAGCAGAGATTCTGCAATTGACCTAAATAAAATCTCCTTTTGTTTTGATGATGCCTCTCTTTGGTAAAGATTTTGAAAGTTACAAAGCATAATTTCTTCGTTTCAAGGCGTTAAAGGACAAAAGGGTTCTAATTCTCACTTTGTGGCTCATCATCCTCTACTCTGCAATTCTGCTTCATATGCCATGGCCATTCATATTCAGAGGCCTCTCTAAACCTATCTAGTTGTGAAAGGTTGCATCTAAAACCTCCAAATTTATCTCAAGACAAGCAGTCTAACATAATGTTTGACTCTTGAAGCTGAATATACACATATTGACTTGAAAGGCACTGCATACTCAAGAGGTAAGCAGATTCTAGCATTGTGAATGTAATTTACGAGTTCACAGGATCCACTGCAAGCCACCTCAATCACTCACAACAAGAACTTTGCAAGCTGATATTGACTACCAATACCTGGCCGATGTTGAAAAGCCTGATTTGATGTTTCTAATTACCAAAGTTTTTTTCCTAGACACGTCAAAGTGAACTGGTACTGGTGTTAATATTCAGCCAAGGCATGGGCTACTACACAACACTGCCAATTGACATATGATGATCAGCTATTAGAGTGATAAATCATTAACAAGGGCACTTAAATGGTTTCAAGCTTTATGTATGTGGTAGCAGAAGCACACAATTAACATGTGAATTCACAGCGTTTGGATTCCTTGATACAAGATTGTGAGAAAACAAGCTAAACATAAAATAACTTTGATGAGATACTGATCATAAGCAAAAGATATGTATTCAATGGACATACAAAGATAATGATGGTAGAAACCTTCAGGGAGAATAATAATTCTGGAAACTGGCAAGGAGGACAACTCTAAGATCTCATAACTAATGATGAGATGGGGATCAAGATCATGTTTGACAAAGAGACTTTTCCAATGTAAAGTTCACCTATGAAAAAGTAGAATGATTAAACCGTAGAACAAAAGCACATATAATCATGTACGAAATTCTCAATACAATATCAATTCCTGCTTTGGGCATCTTGGGCATCTTTGAGCTATCTAAAGGAAGAACCCAGAGTAGATACAAGTTTCTAAATGTTCTCGATCACTTCCGTTCAAAATGAACGCAGTCCAGAATTTTGCTAGAAGTACAGTTGAAATATATAGATATAGGTATTGATATTGATATCATGCTTTAAGGTTCCAGTTACTTCATCCCCATACGAACCATGTGGCATCCACAAACCATGAACACAGGTTAGAATTTAGCACATACTGCAACAAGATTATTTATATATACCTGAATAGACCCTGATTCATCTTTTAATGTAAGAAATGTGAGCTTCCCAAATGCCCTACGAGCAATAATTCTTCCTGCGACAGATACAATATCCCTGGATTCATTTGCTTCTTCACCATTTGATAGACCTTGGTACAGGTTTTGCAATTGTAAGGCGGTATGAGTTCTGGTCCATGAATATGCATAAGGTTCGCATCCTATAGCTCTCAAGCCTTCAGCCTGTACAAGTACCATTAACATCGATTACTCAAATATGTGGAAAGAAAAATATTTTGCACCCACTTTTTCTGCTTACAGAATGAAAGATAGTTGATAGGCCTTGTTGCACCAAATAACAAACCACTCTTCTTCTCTAATCAAGAGAGCCGCATCCATAGGTATAACTATCCTTCTATCCACCATCAGAACCATTGCTTTCATATGGCTTAGCTCACATTTTGGAGCACGCCAATGAGACTCATGGATTATACATACTATGCTCTGACCTGATTCAAGAATTAGTTAGAATCACCCATTGCTACAATGCACCGTCGACCACATTCAAGCTTGTTTTCTAAGTATCTCAACCGAATGCACTCTTGACACGTATCTTGCTTATATCCTTGATGTGCACTCACGATTGCAACATTCACATTAAAATTCTTGAACATCGCAAGACACTACTGAGATCCATAATTATTACATAAAGAATGCTTTATTTTCTGATTCCATCAGCCACATTTGACCTCCAAGGACAATAGAAAAATCAATTCGTCCATCTCACATACACAAACACACAGTCTCACTTTCAGAAAAGGGCAAAAGAACGAGGATAAAATCAGAAAAAGGGGACGGACAAGAATATATTTTCTGAAAAGTGGCCACAAACCGAAAGAGTACATGCTGGGTACTATACTATGAGTGTATATGCCAGTACACATTTGTGTACGTGTATGTATATGTATGTCTGTATATACATGTATATCTTGTATCGGTTCGGACCATGAGATGTTAATACACCTACATGTATATTGTGCATGCTAATCACCACAATCCGCAAACATTACCCACATTTTCTTCCAGATTGGCTATACATCCAACCATGTAGTGTAGCCATAGATGGGTGTCGACAATAGCACACGAAATTATGTAAAGCCCAGAAATTTTGGGGAGTAAAGGACAGGAAGCGAGCCAAAGAGATGCGGACCTTCTTCCAGCGAAGCCGGCGGATTTCTTCGATATCGGAGGTGGGAGCTGGGCGGGAGGATAGATCCACAAGGCGTGAAGGCTCTTCAGCTACAGCAGCAACAGAAGAAGAGGCAGCCGAAGAAGGAGGGGGCGGACCAGATGCCGAAGCCGATGAGGAGGATGAGGAGGACGACGACGACGACGACGACGAGGAGGAGGGGCCGAAGGAGCAGAGACTGGTGGTGGTGAGGCAGAAGCGACGCGTGAAGTGCAGGGATCGATGGGAGATGGTGAAGAAGAAGGAGGAGGAGGAGGAAGAGGCATTGGAGCAGCAGCTGTGCAAGACGGGCTGCCACATGGCTCCCTTCGCTCTCTGCTTCCTCTGCGCTCTATCTCTTCTTCTTCTTCTTCTTCTTTCTTCTTCTTCTTCTTCTTCTTCTTCTTTCTTCTTCTTCTTCTTTCTTCTTCTTTCTTCTTCTTCTTCTTCTTCTTCTTCAATGATCATCTTCTTCTTCTTCTTCTTCTTCTTCTTCTTCTTCTTCTTCTTCTTCAATGATCATCTTCTTCTTCTTGTTCTTCTTCTTCTTCTTCTTCTTCTTCAATGATCATCTTCTTCTTCTTGTTCTTCTTGTTCTTCTTCTTCTTCTTCTTCAATGATCATCTTCTTCTTCTTCTTCTTCTTCTTCTTCTTCTTCTTCTTCTTCTTCTTCTTCAATGATCATCTCATCATACATACAATGATCTTAAGATAAATATCATGGTGCTATGAGATGATGATGATCATGATCATTTAAAATCAATTATATGATGTTATTAGATGATGATCATCATCGTCATCTAATGCTCTTTTAAGATATATTATATGATGTTGCTAGATTATCATCTATAATCGGAGTAGATTGATGCTTAATAGATACGATGATCTTAAGATAAAGTTACATGGTGCTCTCAGATGATCATCATCATCATCTAATGCTCGTTTAAAATCAATTTTATGATGTTTCTAGATGATGATCGTCATTCAATGCTCATTTAAGACATTATATGATGTTACTAGATCATCATCATCATCTAATGCTCGTTTAAGATCAATTATATGATAGTATTGGATAACGATGTTTGGAGAACAAATGGTAGCCCTGAGCATAGTATATATGAGGGACATCGAAGTCTCGAGAGACAGAGAAGCGAGAGAACAAATGGGATCGATTGCGATACGGGTGCTTTTGAATGTAGCTTGACTCTATCTCTTATGTGTGGCAGTTCACATGGTCGAAGTTTTCGAATATCGACCTTGTTCTATTAAGTGGCTTTAAACCCAAACATATGTGGTCATCTTTTAGTTTTTTGATTTTGATGTCTATAGTCATTCTTATAGAACAATATGAGAGAAGAGAAGATCCTTTATAATAAACTTTCTTTGTATTTTTAAAGCCGAGTTGCATTTGATCGAGGGCATCGGGCCAGTTCTACAGGAGGGGTCGCAGTATAACCCGGTTCTTCGGGAGTTCTTCTACGGCGGTGAGGCTGTGCTAGAACTAGTGATGGGTTCGGTAGAAGGGTGGTTCCAGGCAATAATGAGCAACACTAGCGAGCGGTAGTGCTAAGCAAGCAAGCGCAGTAGTAAAAAGCAAAAACATGGATGGATGGATCGGTGGAACACTGCCCACCTGGAGGTCTGGCCTGGTCTGGTCCGTCTTTCTGCTCGCCATGAATGTTTAGTTTACAACGGCGCTAGGCCATGCGGGTTGTGTAATTATATCGCATCTATCGATCGATGATCAGCTGGCGCTAGTGGCGTCATCGATGCACTGTTGCAGTTGTTGTTGTAGTAAGCAGTAGCAGCAATAGTCGGGACGAGGATAGTGCCGCAGAACGATCGCGCAGGTTGGTAAATGGTGGGTGCAATATGGACATGCATATATATGATTGTAGAACTTGATCAAATAGGGATGCACTAAATAGTGGTGGTACTAGCAGTAGTAGTAACTTGCAAGAAGAAGAAGAAGAAGAAGAAGTCATCCATCATCCACACAAGATGGATGATAAGAAAGTAGTAGTGAGCTAGATGATGGTCATGGGCATTATCAGTGCAGGCCTTTGGATAGAATTAGTTGTGTCAACCCAATTCCAAAAGCTTTTAGTTTCCTCCCCCCCCCCCCCCCCCCAAAAAAAACAGAACACTCCCTCCTTTGATCCCTATCACCAAACAAGCACTAGTTATAATCAGCCATCATCAATCAGCTGCATGCAAAAATGTGGCTTTCATGACTAGAAAATGGGTGGCAGGAGCAGCACCCCAAATGCCCTTGAATTGGTGGAGCATAAGGGATTGAATCTGGCCCCTGCCCTTGCACCCCTGCCGCCGCCATATGGATCTATGGCCGCGCCCGAAATTTTGTTCGATCGAGTGTAGAGTCTCGCGGTAGATCGATCCGGCGGCGGTGGCGGCCACAGCGGCAATCTTGTTGATGAATCATGCATGCCATCAATCATCAATCATCAATCATCAATCATCAATCATCAATCATCAATCATCAATCATCAATCATCGCCGGCATCATCCATCAGCATCGGCATCGTCCACCACCATCATCGGCGGCGGCGGCAGCATCAGTTCGCAAGATCGAGCTAACATATACAGCCGGTGTGCGCAGCTGAAGGGAAGGGAGGTTCAGACATATATAGCGGTGACGCTGATGATGCTGAGTCCGATGATGAGGCGGGGCGAAATGCTAAGCAGTGGTGGTGGTAGTAGTGATCAGGAGGAGCAATTAGCAGTGGTAATCAGAAGTAGCAATCAGTAGCAGCAATCAGTAGCAGCAATCAGCAGCAGCAATTAGCAGCAGCAATTAGTAGTAGTAATTGGTAGTAGTAGGAGTGGCATGCTTGATTCCTTCCCCTCCTCGTCTTCTTCTTCGTCGCCTTCTTCGTCTTCGCCTTCTTCGTCTTCGTCTTCTCGCCTCGCCGCTTATATGGCGGCGGCGGCGGCGTCGTCA
>JBBBWG010003437.1:18257-31516 GCA_037176905.1 Azolla pinnata
ACCAAGTGGAATGCTTCTAGAATGTAACCTTAGATGTTCAATGAGCTGAAGGTTCCATGCAGGGAAGCCTCTGAATGGAATGGGAGCCATCATGCATAGGCGTCTGTACCTATGCACCATAGTAATAAGCACTTCGAGGTTCATTAACATTATGTCTGGGAAGCTATTGTGTATATTGTTTTCCATCTAAAAATACTTTCCATTTATATGCGATGTCCAGATCTGTTGAAAAATAACAGTAAGATCCATCCCAGTTCCCTGGCCGAGGCTGGGATCGGGATGCAGAAATTATTATCTTCTTATGATTGCCCATAGCCTAGGGTGTAACTATTGCTGAAGCTACTTTGGAGCAAAACTAGAATGTTTGCATTACATCACCAGTACATTGCATTTGTGTTTTCCCATCTTGTGTGCTAACAGTTCCATCACTTTAAGGTATTCTTTCCCCAAAGGAAGATATAAATGAAATCATTTTTCAATACATAGGTCCTAGAATGATCTGCAGTTTTCTGCGACATTTCCTTCTCTGCACTCATAATCAACTATCATTTGCTTTTTGTTGGCTGCAGAGAGGCCTTACGATACAATCCCAAATTTCACTGCTGCAGATGCTTTAAGGCTAACGGGAATCGGAAGAAATGAGTTTCTTGACATAATGAATAAATGCAGAGCCAAGGTACGCAATTGTAAGTTTACTCAACGCTCATTGTATGTTGCATAGGAAGTGATTGGAAAAGCATAATCTGTATGTTTCACATAGGCTGTATTATGGGCATGATTTGTGTAGAGACTAATGTGGAAACTGAACAAGTCCATCATCAAGGAAATGATGCCAACACAACCAGTCCAGTTTCCCATAGAGAGTTGGTGGAGTGTGTGTGTGGTCAACCTATCATTGGAAGAATTTCGGGTGAGACTGAAAAATATTCTGCATTTCAAGTTTTTATTTGATCAGGATAAGTTTTTTTTTCTGTAATATCTTATTTTTATTTTGCAGAAGCTCTTAAATTTTTATTTTGCAGAAGCTCACAGATGATGAGATCCTAGTTATAGACAAGATCTGCAAAGAAGAAGTCAACATATTTGGTTTACTTGATCCTGATGTTGTGTTTGCACTATATCGGAAGGGTTTGGTCTATCTGGATGTACCAGTATTCCCGGATGACCATTTCAAAGGTAACACGCTGAGTATACATACATCAGAGTACCAAGCTGAATACTTGAACTGATAAAATATCCAAAACATCGATGTGGGAAATCGAACATGTAAATATGCCCAGTCTTCTTGTCTTCTTAATTTCCGTACGTTGTTATAGTGAGCCTTATTGTATTGGTGTGATCATTGTGACGGTTTTTATGTAGACCATCATAGTTGGTAGATCATTGTGACGGTTTTTCTTTGAAGGCTTGCTATATCTGTATTGTGAGAAGGGCTTATTTCGATGAAGGATTACCATTTCTCCATAAATATTGTGCTGAATTGCAGGGGGTAAAAGTTGGAGCACTATTTATATAACAAAGATATCTTTGTACAATCACAATCGCTTTGATACATCCCCTGATTCTCGAAACATGAGAGCCTCTCTGGAGTTCAGTTTCAAATGAATATCTGTTTTTACACACTAAATCGCTAACTTCATTTTTGCATAAACTACAACCCAGGAAAGCATGTATCGTTTGGAGTTTATGAACAGAGTATTTTTTTTGTTATATATCATTATGACCAAGATTTTAGAGGAAGAAACTCAGATACTAACATAGCCTGTTTGAATTTATGTAGTGTCCAATCTACAGGGGTTTGTTTCCAATAGAGAGCAGACATATGAAGATCCAACAGAGGAGTAAGTATGAAACCGAAAAAACTTTACAGAAAAAGTTAAGGCCCTTGTTGATGATATAGATCTGTAATAATTTAAATGAATGTTCAGGCTCTTATATGCGGTGTTTGTGGCATCAAGTGAACATGCAACAATCGCAGACTTAGCAGCCACTTTACAAGCAGAAATGTCTCAGCTTGAGGGTGCTGTGTCTCTTGCCTGTCGACTTGGATGGGCTAAAAAAGTTATGGACCCCGTGGCATTATTGCAAGATTCAAGTTTTCTGGGTTCCCCTCATAGTGAAGGAGGTGGCTTTGATGACCCTCCCAATGCCAACTTCTTTGTAGATAATAACTTGGACATACAGTCAGATGCTGATAGCTCTAAAGGGCCTTCAAGTTCACTAAGGTTGGCATTCATGGTTGATGCAAACTTAACATCCTATCTTATGATGGGATCCCTTTCACCAGGTTGGTTGGATTATAGTCCCTGAGGTTGAGGTTTTTTGGTGCTTAAAACACAGCTTTTGTTGAATTGGTTCCAGTCTTTTGCAGGTATGAAAGGTCATGCTGTCACTCTGTATGAAGCTGGAAAGTTGAATGACAGTAATGTTGCCGATTTATGTGAAGACCTTCAGAAGGTAGAAGGGAAAAGATTTGAAGGTGAATTGCAGGAATTTGCTAATCATGCATTCAGTCTTCGACATGCATTAGAGTGTCTGCAATCGGGAGGAATACAAGATCAGGGTGCAGAACCGGCTACTTCAGAGTCTGCAGGAAGGAAGAGTGTAGATGTGTTTACTTCTCCAGGACGGAAGAGCTTGGATAAGTTTGAATCTTGGATTCCTGTCGATGATAAAAAAATTCAATCTGAGCTTCTCCATAGCCTTCAAGAGTCACAAACTCCTTCAATGGATGATGAATTCAATCCTAGAGTGAGTGTGTCTGATGACAAGGGGTCTCATCAAGTCAATCTAAGAAATTTGGACCTTGAAATCGAAAGCAATAATCTCCAAGAAAATTCCAAGGACAAACAAGCCCGTGATAATGCTCGCACTAAGAAAGCTCGAGGGTACCGTGTGGATGTGCTTCGCATTGAAAGTTTAGCTGGGCTTAATCCCGCAAGCCTACAAAGGTTGCTTCGAAGAGACTATGATGTAATTGTCTCAATGGTTCCATTGGTACTTCCTTTGGGAGTTGTTTCAGCAGATGGTTCCGGGCCAGTCCAATTTACACCACCTGCAAGATCGGCTGTTACACCTTGGATGAAGTTGCTGTTATATTCTGTCTCTGGTTGTGGGCCTATATCTATTGTTCTGACCCGAGGTCAGCGTTTGCGACGGCTTCCACCACCATTATCAACTTGTGAGAAAGCATTAATATGGTCATGGGATGGTAGTGGGGTTGGTGGAATTGGTAGCAAATATGAAGGTTCATTGGTTGATGGTGGCATTCTTTTGCATTGTCTGAATTCCCTCTTACGGTACTCTGCTGTGCTAGTTCAACCATTCATTCAAGATGATCTCGTTCAAACATCCAAGAGCCTGCAACCTCTTACAAAGGATATCCCATTACCATTAGATGATGAGTTTTTGGGCAGCGGATTTCTGGAATCAGAACTGAAACTCAATGGGCCAGAAGTAGAGAGTCTCTCTCGATCCCTGATGATTGTGGGAGAAGAGCTTCATCTTTGGACCATGGGCTATATCCGAATGATAAGGATCCGATCATCAGATGGATCTGGCGAATGGTGCTGGGTTCCACAGAGTGTTGCTTTTGGGATACCACTGTTTGATGTTGACTTGTGTAAGTGTGTTTGTGAAAGAGCGGCACAGTCAGAGTTGCTTCAACCTCCATCTCTGCAGAGACAGAAAGATTCGATGCAGAATCTGAAGCAAAAGCTTCAAGATTTCGTGGGTGATTATCAATCTAATGGTCCTGTCTCTCGGGCAGTGTTCAGTAAAGGCCATGTTCTGGATGGACGCCAACAACTCACAAGCTTTGTTAGTGGGAAGTGGAACCCGTTTGTGGAGAGTGAATCGTCATTCAAACATGATGGCTCACCAGTGGGCGAAACTAGTAGGAAACGGTTTGATCGGCGACGACGACGTTCGGAAATCATGAGCTTTGACGGAGACATTATGAGGTACTGTACGTTGGATCTGGAATAACTCCACACCTGCTTCCTTTCTCATGTTTTGGCCCAAATATGGATTTCATGATTATGGACAATGGCTGTCATTCTCTAGTACGATAAATTGCTAGTTAACTTGCTAGTTAAGATCCTAAATTTCCACCATTAGTTCATGCACATCTTTCTTTTTTTTATTTTCCTTTTATCCATGATAAATTAATTTGCTGTTTGGTTGGATCAGAATCCAGTAGGAATATAAAATAGCCCCAAACTGTTCTGAAGTTGTACTTGTTCTCTCAACATTATTTGGATGACGAAAGAAACATAGACAATCAGTAATATGAAAGTTCACCAAGTACTGATGGATCGTTGTTGATTGTAACAGATCATTTCCGTTAACCCCAGTATATGAGCCAAATACCCGGCTTGTTGATGATTCGCTTAATAGTCCATCGATAAATTTGGAGGTGAAGCACGATCCTTTTGATGACATGGAAGATAGTGAATTCTCCCTACCAGGCATAAATCTTCTCTTCAACGGGGCTTGGCTTCAACCATTGGATATAGGTCCTTGTTTGCAAGGCCGGGTGCCAGCTGCACTAGTTGCAGAAGCAGCTGCTGCATCCATGTCTAATACAAGCTAGCCAACAGGAATTTTTTCATAACTGCCACTACTTGTAACATAGCAGATGTTGAGTTGATGATTTAGATTTTCCATTCAAAAGTATACAAGGGGTCTGTCTTCATCTTCGTTTTGTACAGCTATTTGATGGGAGCTGTGGAGCTGAGACTGATCTCTTTTTATACTGAGGTAATCAACCATTTTGATGACCCAAGAGTCTTTTTAACTAAGTGGGTTTTGATTCATGAACAATTCTTTGATTCGGGGCGAATATTATTTAGCCTTATTCTGTGAAAGATTGACTTGCCACGTTTTGATCTTCAGTTGATGTGATCAAGGATCAGGTGATTTGAAACAGAAATTGTTGAATTTTTGCGAAGGGAAACTCTCGTAAACAGCTGTTATGGGTATGGATCTTTGGTGTTTGTTTCCATCATCATCATCATCATTAATTTGGAGGATTGAACTTCTCCCATCAAAGATATAACGTGTCAAGGATATATACTCTTTGTATACTCAGCATAAAATGCTTGACATTAATCCCTCAAAGATACTCATTCCCATGTTTATAGTGGGCACCTCTTCTCTTGGTTCATCTGACTAGGTGCAGCCAAAATGGCTCTAAAGGTCTGGTGGTGATCATGGCATCATCAAATGCACATAAATATCTTCTGTAACAACTTGGTATGTCCTCTCTTTGTACTTTATTTGTTTGCCATGCAATGAACCAGCAGTTGTCAGCGAAAAGATGCCATTGTGGCATGTTTGTCGCCATGGGCCTCCTCAACTGGAAGAAAAAAGAAAAAGTGTTCAGTCAAATTCATAGAAAGGGAATGACGTGATTATAATACACATGATTGGTAATCTGATCTGTGGAACTTGGAAGGTGCCAAGTGGGCTTGTGCAGACAGAGACAGCATCTCAGGCCGGTGGTGAGTAAAAGGATCATAGCGAGCTGATCGGAGATGCTGGATGGGGTGATTGGAGTGAGCTACTGACTGGCCTCTGGTCGTCGACAACATCTTACATTGGAGAAAAAGATCTGATTTCATGGCAATCTATCCAAGTCATTCTCTCAGGTATATCCTGGAACTGCTTCTTCCAATACTGTCTGTTATCATATCAATCTCTCAATGTATATCTATCTCTATCTTCAAGCTTACCATCGAGCCATAGAACGGGGTGCCTGCATTCCAGGTTCGAATATCTGTTTTCTGCTTTACCAGATATTCTGCTTTACTCTTTTACGGCCTGTGAACCCTTGTTTCTTGTGATAATAAACATACTTTCTTTCTGCATCCTCGACACCAACCCATTCGTGTATCACGTCTCCTTGTAAAAAAGAGAAAAAGGAAGAGAAACCATGAACCAGTTCACATGCTTCAGAACATCTGCTTAAAAGCACCTATCTGTGTGCGCCTCAAGTAATCTACAGATTGTTAAAAGAAGCTGGGAATCGCCTCATCTAAGAAATGGAGGCAGTTTGATGATGCCTGCCACCTGCAAACTGAAGAACTGGCATGTGGGTTATGGCTATGAAATACTTTACATCTACTTGAAATCAACAACCTCTCCATTAAAGGACTCCCTTTTTCTTTCTTCTGCCTCCCCGTACTCCCCCCAAATGCTTGTGAAGCTAGAAAGGCATGACATGTTGGTGTGTGCATTCATGCTTGAGTACGAATGAACAAGTAAGCAATTCGAGTGAAAAGATTTTCATCTTCGTATGTATGAGTTTCATTGTAAACATCAGAGTCAAAGGGAACCTTTTGCACACCGATTCGATGCGTAAAAAGAAGGAAAGGCGGCCATGCAAACAGGTCGGGCCGTGTCACTCCCATAATCTATGCTTTGCTGTTCCACCTTAGTGATTTCCCCCCTTCATTTATGATGCATGTATACTGATCTTTCCTTTGAATGGAGCAACAGGAATCGACACTTCTACCTTCCATGGGTTTTTGTCAATGGTACAAGTCACTACGCTGGGACCCATGGAAAGAATGAGCACGGTGAAGAGAAGAGAGGTACTGTGAATTGTAACTATGTAGAAGAAATACATCTGATGGTTGATGCATTTGTTGCTGAAGTTATAGTATCTCGGTACATTCAAAATGTGGGTACAACGGCACAGATGGAAGACATTGAGACCATGGTTAAAAATGCCTTGCGGGTTGTTGTCTGTCCAGCTTGTCTTCAATGAAGATGAGAGAGCAAATGAGACTCCTGCAATCATCGATGCCATGGAATTTTCTGTCGCTCTCCACAAGAAAAGGGCTGCCCAGCCTCCCCAAAGCTACAGTGGTGAAGAAGAAAACGTCCAGAATGCTGAAATGATGCCTAACTGCTATGGAGCAATGTGCACACAATACTCAAAGCCAGCTTATCTATAATCTGATTACACATTTCTATAGGAGAGAAGCAGTTAAGAGGGTTATTTATTCATGCTGCAAACAGCCTGGGGGGCAACGTTTTACCCCATTACATCATAGTCTTCATCATCATGGGGCCAAGAGAGGAAAAGAGAGCATCTAAAAGAAGGAGAGGTATACAGTAGGTGGGGACATAGCAAGTGATAATGTATATGTTCTTTACATGTACAGAATGAATGACGTGCAAGGCATGGAAGAGAACAGAGAAAGAGAGGAAGAGCTTGACCTCTTCTTAGGCTGGCATGAGACCACATTAGGGTTCCCCAGTGTGTTGTTCATTCATGTTATATGAACAAGCATCCAGCATCAAAGGCTGAAGATGAATTCAAGGCGATTGATCAGCAACTTGATCGGCTTCATGGCTTTGCTGTGCTTGCTGTTCTTGGTTCAGACGTGTAGCTACATCCATGACAAGCTCGATCGTTGTCGTGACTTCCTTTGCCCCGCATGTAGCCCCTTGGAACTGATGCGGTTTAGCAGAGTTCCTTATCCGAGCCACGCACTGAAGCAGGTTCTCATTGCATGTCTTGTTCAGGTAGTTGGCTATGGTGTACCGTGCATGCCCACAGACAGAAATTCATCAGCATTATGGCTCAGAAAACTAGCTATGGCATCAAGGTGAAGAAGGCATGATGGGGTATGGAGGCAAGACACTTGCTACAAGTGCAAGTGTGACGTTGCTATATGATTCAGGTAAGAGCGACGACATGCCATTGAAGGTTCAATTGATGATGTGATTAAGATGGGAAGTGTGATTTACATGCAATTAAGGTGCAACTGACCAAAGTACTAAGGGCCCAGCGATGATGCGATTAAGATGTACACTGTGATTAAGCTACGGTGGACATTTGGTTGTGATGCAGTTGATGTGATTAAGATGTACACTGTGAGTAAGCTACGGTGGACATTTGGTTGTGATGCAGTGACCGTGTGATTAAGGTGCAAGCAATGATGTGATTAAGAGGGACGGTGTGATTAAAGTGCAAGCAATGATGTGATTAAGATGGACAGTTAGTGACCGTGTGATTAAGGTGCAAACAATGATGTGATTAAGAGGGACGGTGTAATTAAAGTGCAAGCAATGACGTGATTAAGATGGACTGTGATTAAGCTGCAAGCAGTGATGTGATTAAGAGGGACAGTGTGATTAAGCTGCAAGCAGTGATGTGATTAAGACGGACCGTGTGATTAAGGTGCAAGCAGTGATGTGATTAAGATGGACAGTGTGATTAAGCTGCAAGCAGTGATGTGATTAAGAGGGACGGTGTAATTAAGGTGCAAGCAATGATGTGATTAAGATGGACAGTGTGATTAAGCTGCAAGCAATGATGTGATTTAAGAGGGACGGCGTGATTAAGGTGCAAGCAATGATGTGATTAAGATGGACAGTGTGATTAAGCTGCAAGCAATGATGTGATTAAGAGGGACGGTGTGATTAAGGTCCAAGCAACGATGTGATTAAGATGGACAGTGTGATTAAGGTGCAATTCACCATGTGATTAAGCTGCGATCAGCTATGTTATTAAGGTGTGATTGACCATACGATTAAGGTGCAATTGACCAATGAGGTGATTAAGGGGTGCTATCAACAATGTAATCAAGAAGAGATTAATTACACAGGATGATCAAAGGAGAGATGATTACATAGATTATCTCCAATGCAAGAATCATGGGTGCGGCAGCAAGCATCGATTCCATCACAAGGCTCCTCATCTACACACCCTGTGTAGCCAATCCCGCAATACTTCCCATACCTCAACAATGGAGGAACTGAGGTTATAAAAGAAACAGCAAAAAAAACACAGGCACCCAAACCCATTTAATCAGCAACGCACATCTCATCCTTAAATCACTAATCCTAACAGTTCAACCGTCTCTTTGTTTCCCTAATTTTTCCATGCATCAGAATCACGATTAGCTCTGAAATTTTCATCACTAAGCTCTCGTGCATCTAATCACTCTGTAGGATTAACCATATTCTCGGACTCAAAAATGCTCTCGTGCATCTAATTACTCTGTAGGATTAACCATATTCTCGGACTCAAAATGCTCTCATGCATCTAATCACTTTGTAGGATTAATCACTCTCAGAAGCAAAATGATCTCATGCATGCATTCGCTCTGTAGGATTAACCATTCTCAGTGCTTCATAATCCGTTGGGATTTGCAATGACAAATTGAATATGCAGCGGAAGCATTGGACGAATATATGTATTTATATTGCCTCTTTAAGCAGTAAGGTACATTGCCTGCACGACTAACATGACTGCAAGGACACATTACCGGTACTACTATCAACATATAAGGAGAATTACCAAGAACGCCTAAGAACCTGTCTCTAATCCTATTGAGGATTACTATCGGAACAAATATATATCCTCTAATTCACCGATCAGTTCACATGTAGATTTTGCAGGAAATTTTTTCGAGTAAGAGGAAGGAAATTAAGGCTCTGCTTGCTTACATGCGCAGAACTTGGACTCGCATTTTCTGCTGCAAGGGAGCTGCAGGAAACAGAAGAAATTATTAGAACAAGATTATTGAAGGAAGAATTGAATTCATGGATACTCCGAGGAAGACAAAAAAAAACAAGAAGAAGCAAAAGGCTGATGATTTCAACATAGTTCGAGATTAAAATCGCCCAAAGGTGTAGCGATCCAAATTGTAGTAGCAGAAGCAAATCAAAAGGGCGTCAAAATGAGCTATCAGTATGCTCAGAGACTGTGGGGCAATGAATCTAGAGTTCCATCAGACAGTGGAAGGAGGAATGGGAACCCAAGAAGGCAGGTAGAAGGTACAGAGAGAGAAAGAGAGAGCAGAAATCCACAGAATTCAAGCTAGAATGTAACGAGGCAAGAGTGCGGATTGATGATTTGGAGATGAAGGGAAACTGAGAGAGATTGAGGGCCGATCAAGGGCAATTTAAGCCGATTAATGCCGTCAAGGGCAGGATTAAGGGCCGATCAAGGGTGATTTATGGCCGATTAATGCTATCAAGGGCGAGTTTGAAATGCTGTGGACGCTAATAAGAGGAGCAATTGATGCCATCAAGGGCGATTTCGAGGTGCTGCGGACGCTAATGAGGGGGGCAATTGATGCTGTGAAAGGGCGAAGAATGCAGCCGTATCAAGCCGGTCGATTCTCTGAAGACTTGCTGGAAATGCTAATCAAGGGCGATCGGTTGATTGTTGCAAAGGGCTCTGGGGATCGATGCTAGCTATCAAGGGATCGATTCTGAAGTGCTGAGAACGCTTGTAAAGGAGGGGGCGATTGATTGATGATGCTAATCAGAGGGAGATTTGGAGGCGAATGGAATGGGGAAGAAGTTGAGTACCAAGCCAGAGGTCCTGACGATGAGGGCGAGCGATGGAGGAGGCGGGGAGGACAATTGCAGGGCGAGGAGCAAGAAGAGCGCGAGCAGCGACATGGCCGTGGAGGAGGAGGAAGAAGAAGAAGAAGAAGAACCCATGGATTCTCGGAAGAAGAAGAAGAAGAAGAAGAAGAAGAAGAAGAAGAAGCTCTTTCTCCTCTTCTCTTCACTTCTC
Source organism: Azolla pinnata (assembly GCA_037176905.1). NCBI lineage: Eukaryota > Viridiplantae > Streptophyta > Polypodiopsida > Salviniales > Salviniaceae > Azolla > Azolla pinnata. The sequence continues at coordinate 28,804 of JBBBWG010003437.1, forward strand.
TTCTCTTCTCTTCTCGGAGGTAGTAGAGATTGATTGTTCTAGATCGATCGGAGACAGAGACGATGATCTCTGATCTTCTCTCGCTAAGCCACAGCTACTACTACTACTACCTGCATCTCTATACCTCAGATCTCAGCTCTGCACACCCATATATATATATATATATATGCCCATACACAGCTGTGGAAATTCTAGCGCTCGCCAAATCCAGAAGACAGACTCTGATGAACTGAATCGATCCATCCAGCAATTGCTCCACTGAATGAATGAATTCCCTTCCTCCCTTCCTCCCTTCCTTCCTTCATATTCGTTCCTTGATTCTGCTCCCTTTTCTCATCATTGAAGGTAGTGGGCTCCATCGCCCCAAAATCAATTCAATTCCCTCTGCGCTTTTCATTCATTCATTCATTCATTCATTCTTCTTCTTCTTCTTCTTCTTCTTCTGTTGTGTCTGCTCCATTAAATGGAGCTCGCTGCTGCTGCTGCTGCTTCTTTCTTCTTCCTTTGCTTCTTCTCCACCTCTGATCTGATCTGATCTGAATCCACCATCAGCATCCACCACCACCATCAGCATCATCCTCACCTCCACCATCATCATCCATTCCCCTTCTCTGATCTCATCTGATCTGACCACCACCACCATCACCATCATATGTATGTATGTGTGCGTGTATGTATGCCGTGCCATGCCATGCATGAAATGCACTCCAATTCCACACCCATTTACTATTTATTCTCCTGTGCTGCATACACATACATGCATGCATGTATATAATGCGCAGAAAGGAGTAACTGTTTTCTAGTTGATGAACGTTGGGCAGATCAGATCAGAGAATTTACTGCCACTGCGTATGTATGTATGTATGCGTGTCTGTATGTATGTCTGTGTGCATGTAGGTATGCGTGCGTGTGTGTATGTGTGTGCGTGCGCGCATGTATGCATGCGTGCATTTATGTATGTGTGGCATCTATGTATGTTTCGGTGCATATGCGTCCGTGCACGTATGTGTATGTGCGTGTGCGTTTTATGCATGTATATGCGCGTGCATATTTGTGTGTGTGTATGTATGTATGCGTGCGTGGGTGCATGTGCATGCATGTATGCATGCGCGCTGTGGATATCTGAGGGATGCATGCTATGCATGCGTATGTATGTATGGGTATGAATGCATGTGCATGTGCGTGCGCGTATCGTATGTGAGCGTGGGTGGATGTATGTGTCGGTGTCTGCATGTATGTATGTGCCGGTATGTATGAATGCATGCGTATGTTTGTAGTATTTGTGTATGTATGTATGTATGTATGTATGTATGTATGTGTGTGTATGTATGTATGTATGTGTGTGGGCGTGTGCGTGTGCGTGTGCGCGCTGCTATGTATGCATGTGGGTGGGTGTGTGAGTATCTATGTATGGATGTATGCGCTGGTATGTATGCATGTGGGCGTGCGTATGTATGTATGTGCCGGGTGCGTGTACATGCACGACCGTATGTGTCCCTGCGTCAACGCATATCCCAGCGCATACATGCAATGCAATGCATGTATGTGTGCCGACGCATGCATGATGCGTGTGCGCGTATGTGTGTGCATGGATTGGAGGCATGCGTGCGCATGCGTACCATGCATGCATTTACTTCTCTGTGCTTTTGTGTTGCGTTCTGTGTTTTGCGTTTTGCGTTTTGCGTTTTGCGTTTTCGGCTCTTAACGCTACTTAGGCAAAAAAAACCCCACTTCTTGCTTCTGCTTTGGCTCTATGTATTGCATGCATGCATGCATGCATGTATGTATGTATGTATGTGTCGGTATGTATGTATCTATGCATGCGTGTCTGTATGTATGTATGTGTGGGTTTAAGGTTTAGGGTTTAGGGTTTAGGGTTTAGGATTTAGGATTTAGGGTTTAGGGTGTATGCACAAGGGTTTTAGGGCTCCTTTTCTCTTGAAGCAAGAGGGCTTGGGTTCAGTTCCGCATAGAAAGCGCCTGAGTTATATAGGCTATTATACAGGGGTTTAGGGCTCCACTCACTTCGCAGAGTTTCGATCCACTCTTGTCTTGAAGCAACAGGTCTCGGGCTCAAATCCGCCCACTTCTGTTTTCATTCTAAACGATCCCTCCATCAGTTCTGATTAATGCTGCTTACCAGGAAAAAGATAAGGATTACAGTCGATAACTTGCTTTACCTTCTGCTTACAACCTCGGCGGAACAAACAAAATGCCAAGGAGCTAGTTTTTCGTACTTTGCCATACAATTCGAGTTATCTCTTTGTACACAGATACAAAGTTTCGGAACTGTCTTTTTTTGCTGCTAATTCTGGCGCTCCCCTCTACTACATTTGTGAGCCTGGTTTTTGTTTTTGTACACATACCTGTTCCATTTCCACATGAAAAACGCATCTATGGCCCTGGACTTGATCGATCGATCCAGAGTACCACTCTCCGATGCTTCCATTGTTGCATGTGCACTCTAGGTTTCCCAAGGCACATAAAGTTCACTTTCCCAAGAGTCTCGAAAGACTTAGGCTTCTGTAGGGAGCAAGCGTGTCTGTATTCGTTCTGCTTGTCATAGGAGGAGGAAGAAGAAGAAGAAGAAGAAGAAGAAGAGCCCTAAAACCCTAAATCCTATGTAGATTCCATGGGTCACGCTTGGGGCCAGATCGATTAATGATGGGCACACATTTGAGAACATTCCTTCCCCCAGATTCGATTCGATCGT
>JBBBWG010003448.1:0-2500 GCA_037176905.1 Azolla pinnata
TCCTCTTCCCTTGGGGGAAACCCCCCCCCCCCCCCCCCCCCCCGCATTGTTTTGGATTGAAGGTGGCTGGACAAGGCGGCGATAAGGGATCCGCGGCACGAGCCCAAGGCGGCGGAATCGGCGGCGGCGAGCGGGTGGCGGGTGTGCACGGTGAGCCGCGTGGAGGAGGTGAAGCTGGTGGCGCGGGTGGCGCCCGTGTGGCTGGCGACGCTCGCGTACGGGCTCGTGTTCGCGCAGACGAGCACGGTGTACGTGGCGCAGGTGGGCACGATGGCGGCGCCCGAGCTCGCGGGCTCGCGGCTCCGCGTCCCCGCGGCCTCATTCCAGGCCTTCACGGCCGTGACGGTCCTCGCGCTGCTCCCGCTCTACGACCGCGTCCTCGTCCCCGTGATGAGATCGGCCACGGGCCACGAGCGCGGGATCTCGCCCCTCCAGAGGATCGGCTTCGGCCTCTTCCTCTCCGTCCTCTCCCTCGTCTCCGCCGCCGCCGTCGACGCCTCGCGCCGCCGCCGCCCCTCCGTCTCCGCCTTCTGGGCCGTCCCCCAGTTCGTCCTCATCGGCGTGGCCGACGTGTTCACACTCGTCGGACAACAGGAGTTCTTCTACGACCAGGTGAATATCGCCACGACGGAACGCACGCGCGCACGCACCTGCCGAACCCGATCGGTCTGTGGTCCACGTTTCGCAGTTGTGTAGCGCGCATTAGATCCACCGGAAACTTAAACAGCCCTCCCCATCGGCAATCAAGACTTGTCCCCCACCCCCCCTCTCACAATACAAGCACATGCGTTGCATACAGTCGCGACGAAGGTTCCATGTTTGGCACCATCCGAGGCGGCGGATGATGGTGATGATGGTATGGCGAGGCACTGGATGAGATGAGATGAGATGAGATGGTCATGGTGGTGGTGATGGTGATGGTGATGGTGATGGTGGTGGTGATGGTGACTGCTGGTATGCGAGGCACCGTCAAGGCAACCCATGATGACGATGCTGACGATGATGATGACGGTGATGGTGATGGTGACTGCTGGTATGCGAGGCACCGTCAAGGCGACCCATGATGATGATGCTGACGATGATGGTGATGGTGGTGGCGGTGATGGTGGCGGTGATGGTAGTGGTTATTGCGACGCCGATGGTGATGAATAAGTTTATTCTGCTAAGTGTAGCATTAGTAGACGAGACCGATTGGATGGAAGTGCCCCACCGCAATCTTTTTTTATTACGCTGCTTAGAGTAAGACGGAAAATCAGGGGTTCGCTTCGCATCGCTAGTAGTATGGATCCAAGCGCCGCCTCCATTGCGTGATCGCCTGCAAAGGGATGATGGGGGTTCGAATCCTTGCTCCATATCTTTGATGGGGGGGAACGGGTTCGAATCCCTCCCAAGCCCCCTCTCGATCAAGATCGAATTCGAGGATGGCTTCGAATCCTCCTTATCAAGCCACTCTTGGATCACGGTCGATCGATCGATCGTCATCTGCTCGAAACAGTACCGCCCACAATCCTAGTGCCAACCTACCCTTACAGGCAAAAAGCAGGACGTACTACCCACATCTAAAGGCCGGTAGTTAGAGGGGCTTGGGGCTAGCAGTTAGGTTTCGGAGCCTGTGCTAGAGTAGCTCGTGTCTGGTAGTACACGTCATGTGTCGCGACGCGAACAACTCCCGAGGGACAGGACAAGCGCGGCAGAGGCACAGCAAAACAACAGGGTTTGTCGGGGTCCAAAGGGGAATAATCTTTTGTGTGCTTAAGCCCTTAGCTACATACCTAAAGCAAGATGACACATTACAACTCTGGAAAAGGAGTTGAGGCACAAACAAGTTGAGGATCGATCGTATCGATGCTCGGGGGTGTTGGGTTTTTTGGGTTTTGGTTGCAGGTTCCCGACAGCATGAGGAGCCTGGGGATGGCGCTGTACCTGAGCGCCAACGGCGTGGGCTACTTCCTGAGCACCCTCGTCCAGATTGCGGTGAACTGGGCATCGACGCGGGGCGGGGGCTCGCCGTGGATCCAGCCGCACGACGTCGCGCGTTCGCACTACGACTACTTCTTCTGGGTGCTGGTGGTGCTGAGCTCCGCGAACCTGGCCGCGTTCGTGCTCATCGCGAGGTCGTATCGGTACAAGCGCGTGAGGAGAAGCAGCAGCAGTCGCCAGCTTCAGGAGCAGCTCTCCGGCGGTTTCCCGCCGCCTGCTCGGGGCCTCAGCCTCATGGACAGCCTGCAGCGCATCCACCACCGGCCGTCCAACGCGAGCGTCAGCAGCACCGCCTCGTCGCAGTAGCAGATTTGCTACCTTTGCTATACTTTTAAAAGCACAGGTCTCGGGATCGAATCCTATCTCTTGCGTTTTCGCTTGGCTAGGCTTAGTTAATGAAGCCTTCATTGTTTCTCCTTCTCCACCTATTGCCCCTTCCTAGAAAGCGGTGCGAGAAAGGCTTGGCCCCGATTCCATCCCATCGTCGTTGCTGGGGTTAAGAAACTCATATCTCCCTCAT
>JBBBWG010003448.1:7500-93492 GCA_037176905.1 Azolla pinnata
GTGCGCCCGCACTTTGTGCGCACGACGAGATTCTCCAAAACATCAGGCCGGAGCTTCCTCGTCCCCGAATGCAGATCCGATGTCTTGTATATGAGCGATCCTTGCGAGCACCAAGGAAAGAAGCTAAACAGCAGCTATGGTGTCGATGAAGAAGAAGAAGATGATGATGATCATCGTCATGATCATGAAGATGATACAGGGATCTTCAGGGGCATCTTCCGCGACTTCCTCAACTCCGGCACCAGGAGGCTGCTGGTCGAGCTTTGCGTCAAGCTCGAGGCCAAGGATCTCATCTGCCCTTACTGCTTCAACAGGGTGTGGAGCTTGCTGCAGGCCAATATGATACCCAAGAGCGCCCATCGGAGGCTTGCTGCCCATGGAGATCTCGAGTACTTTGTATGCCTCAACGGCCATGTCTATGGTTCTTGCTCTCTGCTGCATCTCTCCTCCTCCGACGACTCCAATGTATCGTCTGGTTAAACAGCTTAATTCCATATTTCATGTCATGATTCTTTCTTTTGTGTCTGCAATTGGAAAGATCGTTCTTTCTCCGCCTTCGTTGCGTAAAGAGATTGCATGCCATGCTTCTTGTTTCTTCAGTATCATCTCTGCTCATAGATCATAAGGTCGGTCAAAACCTGTGGACTCTTTTATGTGAAGAAAAGGTGATCTTTAAACCCATAACCACCGCATTTGTGCTGGGGGATTACTACTGCCCTAGGTGCATCCTTTATGAATCGCAATCAAAATCTTACTTGTGCTCAATCAGTAAAATGTGATCATTTCAATCAGATGGTGCAGATCTGGCACCATTGTATCATTAATGCCTCGCAACAGACATTATCTGAATTGCGCTAGGTTGGTTAGTTCTGTTGTGTTATGCTGTCACACCAATAGATTTGATATATCTCTTCATTCATGTTGGAAGTCTTAATCATTGTGATCCTGAGTGAGCAAAATCATACTCTAATTTTTTATCAAGCAAGCGAAATCCTATTCTAATTTTTTATCAAGCAAGCGAAATCTTACCGTGATTGTGATCAAGCAAGTGAAATACTACCGTAATTGTGATCAAGCAAGCATCACACTAATTGTGATTAAGCAAGCAAAATAATTGCGTTCATAATCCATAACTCTACCCACTACGTGAAACCCCACAATGTTACCCCCCCAGAATATTCCAAACTCAAAGACAATGCCAGCCACGTCTGAAAATTATCAGGTATGCCCTTGAGCGGAGATGTGAGAAGAAAGCACTAATGAAATGGTGTGCCCAAATGCCCCTTCAGAAATAGCAACTACGTCGATAACACTCTGATTGTATGATGATACACTAACACTATTAAAACTTGGAAGAATCCCACAACTAATCACTTCATCTTGAATTAGAGTGTGGCACATAATCTAATCTATGAATGCAAAAATGGATCCAGCCATTTCTAAGGATATGGGGAGGAAAACAAATGAAACAAAACTGAACTAGCGGGGGAAATCACTAACAACGCATGCAATCAAATGTGAGTACCCGAGGTATGAAATCAGTCAGGAAATAATTCAGTTGTATTTGTTATTAGACAAGCACGTATGTAAATAGATTATCAAATTCCACAGGATGTTCTAGAGCTCTTAAACTACTGAACTTCTTATTGACTTGTAAAATACATACCAAAAAAATGGATCTTCAAATCAGAAGATGAAGTATTCAACCTGGTGAGATTGAAGTGGCAATTTGTGCATCCAAAACTGGTGGTCCAAACACAGTTCATTGGAAACCACATTACCGTATAGAGCAGTTGAGAGAAATGAAACTAGTATTTGATGAGGCAGCCATGACTCAAAACTTTGAAGGTTTAAACGGGGAACTTGTCTGCCAAACCATGCTAAAGCATGGGTGTTGAACCGAAAAAAGTTTGTAGTTCCTGAAACAAACCACCATATAAACGATTAAACTAGCTTAACTTCACAATAAAAATGAGAGCTTCATCAGAGAAATGTGTACATTGTAGTTCTATGCAAGGCAACAATACAAGACCTCAGTGAATATGCCCGATCCATTTCAAAACTCAGCAGAGCCAGGTGACCTTGGAAAAGGTATGGCATCTCGAATATTTTCAATGCCTGTTGCAAATTGGACAAGCCTCTCGAAGCCTAAGCCAAAGCCAGCATGTGGCACTGTTGAAGATAGCAACAATAAATGATGACAAATCCTTCCAGACATCAGAATCATGTCAAAAGATGTTGAATCTAGCAACTAAAAGGTACATGTCAGAAAATGATGAACCTCAACAAACTAGTACCTGTACCATATCGCCTCAGATCGAGATACCACCAATAGTTGCTTTTCTCCAATCCTACCTCCTCAATACGCCTCTCAAGTACATCTAGCCGTTCTTCTCTTTGACTTCCACCTATCAGCTCACCAACCTTTGTTCAATGGAGACAGTTCAAATGTCAGAACATGTTTCTTGATTGACCAGAGTATTTTGACAGCGTTTTGTAAATCATACTCTTGGAACAAGAACGTCCATTGCTGCTACAGTCTTTCCATCATCATTTATTCTCATATAAAATGCCTTGATATCCTGCATTGCATAATATTCATCAGCAGGGGTTTGAATGCACCTAGGGATGATTCTCAATTTACCATTATTCCCTGTTCCTCTACAAGGGCTCAAGATAGAAGTATACATAGATGCATATCATCATCGACAAAAACAGATGCCAACCTTAGGATAATCAGTGACTATGACGGGGGTCCCTTTAAAGACCTTCTCAGTTATGTATCGCTCATGTTCACTCTGTAGATCGCAACCCCACTTGACCTACACATAACTATAATCATTTATGAGCAATGGGACAGCAAGATCGAACTGCTGGATATGTTACTCTCACAAATAGAGTGGGCATACTGGGTACTCAAATTGCTCGCCGGATTTCGACAGTATATCCACAGCATCTGTATATGTTATGTGGATGAAATCCTTTTCAGCAACATCCTGCCAGAATGAATCAGAAATGAGCTACCATAGACAACAGAAAAAAGCTTCAACCATCATATCAATACGTAGTCAAGTGCAATAATAACCTCCCCACAAACAATAAGCACATCACTGCAGTTCCCGATGCATTATAAGGTTGGCAACCTTCTTTGACACATCATATTATGTTGCAGATTGGAAGGTTTTTACAGATCCTGGTGACCTAGTAACAGAAGTTTTTGCAAGATACTGAGTTCCTGGAGGATATGATTTGGGGAATCTTGTTATGATGTAAACAGGACAGAGATAGTATCAGAGATGACACTCAATGCACCATAGTGATAAAGTAGAATACATCCTCCCAATGCTTTTTCATTTCTACATAGGTTAGATGACTACAAACAATGATATCTCCTAAGATGAGCAGCGCCTCAGTTGCACATTCACATTTGCCTCTTTGGGAAAAGCTAGGGTAGAACTAGCATAGCAACAGAAATCGATGAGCATAAACAGACAGAAATTAGAATTACATACATTCAAACGAGCAATAATTCCTTTCTCAATCCAGGTGTCGAAAAATTGCATGTCTTCTTTGCACTGATCCAGTATATGTCGAACCTATACAGAAAAGGCAACAGATTTCTTTGAAGCAGTTACCTAGCTAGCTTTATTTGCTACATTGAACCAGCAAACCAAAAGAAAAAACAGCAGCATTACTCATGCGACACAAAGGTCATGAGATATCGAAGGCAGCCATTAATTTACCAACTGGTTTTCTTTTCTATATCACAAGGATCTCTGGACACAGCCTCAATACTTGTAAAAAAAGTAAATAAAATCCAAAACTCGAGATGAATATGGCATGGTCTTTCTAAGAATATTTGGGAAATTAGATCTCTAGAAATCAACCATGTGTTTGACAGCAGGAGATGCACAAAGAATTATCCTGATATAGATCAGCACACTTCAGGAGATAAATAAATTTCATGCCAGATCTAGTGACCAATGCACTTAGAGAATTATGCAAGGATACGGAACTTACAACATACTGCAAGTAAGTAGACGCACAGGCCATATCATCTTTCAATTCCGCAAAAGCAAGCTCCGGTTCAATCATCTGCGAGAAAGTGTGTTGACATTGTATTACTTACAACTATGAGAGACATGCATAAGCACGATAAAGATATATGAGTCTTACCCAGAATTCTGCAAGATGGCGTGTAGTATTGGAATTCTCTGCACGAAATGTTGGACCAAAGGTATAAACCTAACAAGCAGAGCATGCAACAGATACTCAGATTAGCCACAGGTCTTAAGAAAACAGTTGTAATGGATTCATTATCTCAACTGCGGATTCATATATTCAACACACATCAGAAAGTGCAGTTGCATAAATCTCTGCATTAAGCTGTCCTGAGACTGTCAAAAATGCTGGCTTTCCAAAGAAATCCTGTAGATCAAAGAGCAAGAAACTCATCAATCCACGCCACAACCATAATACTTCAGATCTCATTTCTTGGAAAGCAAAGTACAAATAAATTCTCCTGCTTGGGTGTCAACAATACCTGTGACCAATCAACAAGACCATCCTTAGTACTTGGTATCTTTTGAACAGGTGTTGCAGTATCTTTTGCAGACCCTGGAACCTGCAGACAAATAGTTAAAGAAGAGCTCTAAACTGATCAAAATAGCATCTATAAATCCACCATAGCTGATGCACTCACAAGTGTGGTTACACAGAACTGTTCCCCGGCACCTTCACAGTCGGATGCAGTGATAATGGGGCTAGCCACCCAAATAAATCCTTTCTCCTGAAAGAATTTGTGGGTTGCGAAAGCCAATGCATTTCGAACCCGTGAAACCTGAAAATCCAATGAAAACATATGGGTACATCACAGAAAAAATATAGCATTCAAATACTTCATTCTGACACATCATAAAACCAAGTGCTTTAGAATTTTCTAAAAACCAAAGAACTTACAGCACCGAATGTATTTGTCCGGGGCCTCATATGGGCTATCGTGCGTAAGTACTCTCGGGTCAGCTTCTTCTTTTGCACAGGATAAGTGGTTGCATCACTGATCCCGATCTACACATAAAAGAGAACGGCTTGCATTTTCAGCAATGACAAATTACTGCAGAGGCACTGAAATCAAGCATCTCCATTCTCGCGAAATCTCATTTAGTAGCTACAATTCGTATTACCAGCTGCAGTTTCGAGGCTTTGAGCTCCACCTTCTGCTTCGAACCTTGACTTTCCACCAAAGTTCCTTTGACAGCAACAGATGCCCCAGTGGAAACTGCTTCTATCTAATTCAAACATAATTACTGGTGAGAAACCAAGCTTCCATAGCCGTAGCTTACATCTAAATACTTTGCGAGATCTTTGCAAGTTCCATGATTCTCTACCATGTCATACCCTTCTGCATCAGAGGCTACGATACATTGCAGGTTCGAAAGACAAGAACCATCATTGACCTGCCACCAAACGAAGGTCAGCATAGTGCAAGCTCTGCATAGGGCCAGAATTACATGACCTGGAGTTTGAACAGAAAAGCAGAACACCTCTAGAAATGTGAACGTCTTCTGAAGACGACAAGTTCGGACCCATCCACGAACAGTCATTTCCTCCCCCACACGTCCTAAACCTTCATCATCCCCGCCTTTGATGTCCACGACTCTCAGTCTCTTCTGGAATGTCCCCACCGACAGATTGTACGAAGATCTTTTCAGATCCTTATCCTTGTCGCCGGCTTTCGAAGGCGCCGATGCAGACGCCTCCTGCACTTCTGAGCTCGAGCAATAAAGCCTCCTGAGAGAACCGCTTTCTCTTCTCCTCGTTCTCATCTGGGAGGGTGGAGGGGCAGGAATCAGAGGTTCAGAGCAACTGGAAAGAGGCGGTGAGGATCGAATCTTGCCGCTGCTGCTGCTGCTGCTGCTGTTCGTGTGGGCGATGGCGATGAAATGGGCATGGTTGAGGAGAGGAGATTGTCGTGAAGAGTTAGGGCTCTGCTTCAAGATGAAGGAGGCGAGGATATGGCGAGCAGGAGAGGGATGGAAACAGAGATAAGCAGACATGTCTGCAGACTCTTCTTGTCTGTTCTCCACTCTTCTTCTCTTTTCTTTCTTCTGTTTGTTTATCTTCTCCATCCACTCCAGTTTCTGGATATTACAGAAGTGACCCAAAACATAGGTTTAGGATTTAGGGTTTAGGGAGTAGGGTTAGGGTTAGGATTAGGGTTTAATCAGGGTTTAGGGAGTAGGGTTAGGGTTAGGATTAGGGTTTAATCTGGGTTTAGGGAGTGAGGCTATGATAAGGTTTTAATTAGGATTAGGGTTAACACCCCATCTAATTACTTCTTCCAACGATGCGCAAACATGTAGAAAGGTTAGGGTTTAGGGTTTAGGGAGTAGGGTTAGGGTTAGTATTATGATTAGGATTAAGGTTTAATTAGGGTTTACCGAGTAGGTTAGGTTTAGGGTTTGGTTAAGATCATGGGTTAACACCCCATCTAATTACTTCTTTCGACGATGCACAAACATGTACAAAGGTTAGGGCTTAGGTTAGGGCTTAGGGCTTAGGGAGTAGGGTTAGGATTAGGATTAAGGTTTAGGGTTTAGGGTGGTTCAATTAGGTTTAAGGTTCAATTAGGTTTTAGCGAGTAAGGTTAGGATTAGGGTTTGATTAGGATTATGGTTTAACACCTCATCTAATTACTTCTTCCCACAGTGCGCAAACATGTGTAAAGGTCCAATCGCATTTGAGAGTTGAAAATGGTGAATAAAAGCTAAGGAAGTACACTATATTATGGGACGTGTAAATCTAGATTTCTGAATTTAGGGATAGAGACATGTACAAAAAAGTAAAGTTGTGGTATAAATAAGGCAAGATCAAATCAGATCGACCACCTGCATTAAAAAGTTCATTGCTCCCTCGTTTAAAATCGGATTTGAGAGTTTGAAATGATGAACCAAAGCTAAATACGCTACATTATGGATTGTGTAGATCTAAATTCCTTGATTTGGAGCAAGAGATTTGAACAAAAGACTAAAGTTATGGCAAAAATAAGGCAGGAGTAGACCAGACTAGACCACTTGTATTAGAAGCTAGGTCTCCCTTGTATAAAGTCGGGTTTGAGAGTTGAAATTAGTGGATCAAAGCTAAGGAAGTAACCTACATTATGGGATGTATATATCTTATTTCTAAATTCAAGGATAGAGACATGAACGAAAAAGTAAAGTTGTGGTTGAAATAAAGTACGAGCAGACCTGATGAATCGTCATCATTAAGAAGCTCATTGTTCTCTAGTATAAAATCGAATTTGAGGGATGTGTAGATCTAGATTTTTTAATTTAGGGATAGAGAAATGAACAAAAAAGTAAAGGTGTAATATAAATAAGGTAGGAGCAGACCTTATTAAAAAGTTCATTGCTCTCTCATATAAAATCAGATTTGAAAGTTCAAAACGATGAATCAATGTTAAGGAAGGGAGTTTGATGAGTTTTCTGTACAATCTCAATAAATATTTAAAATAAAAGAGAAATTGATTTGACAATTTCAATAATTATGTTATATGATAACTTTGTTTCCCCAGAGGAGTTAGATTAATGTCATCTAATGTTATAAGATTATCTTTTTCTCCTTCTCTCTCTCTCTCTATGCTCACTTAGTAAGGTACACAAGACTTGCTAGATATGATCATATAATAGTCATATTCACATTGTCCATTTAAATAGAATATGTTTGTAATAAGTAGCGTGAGTTGGTATATAATCAAACTTGTATAGTCTATCATCGTAGTTGTCCATTTTTTAAATATATAAAGTACATTGTGCCAATCTCTCTCTCTCTCTCCTCAGGCTCGCGGTAGAATTGCAACTCATATAGCTTCAGATCTTCACCATTCTGCTTCGGATCTGCCAACACACACACAACAATGTACATTCTGTGCTAACAACAGGCTTGACACCGTCGGCCGAATCACCGACGACCTTCTCCCATCAGGCCCGCAAAGCACGGCAAGCCGATGATGGCGAGGCGAAGGCCCGCTTCTTGTGTGTAAATCCGAGCAATCGACGGATGGGCTCAAGGAAGGTAGGTAGAAGCAGCACACGTTCGGCACTGAGGCCGCACTGCAGCAAAAAAAGAAGAAAGAAAAAAAACTTCTTCGCCCGGAACTGCACTTCTTCCAGGGTTCCGGAATCAGGCACGAGAAGGGCATGTTGTCGATGCAGTGCCGGGGGGGAGTCCTAAGCCCTAAACCCTAAACCCTAAACCCTAAACCCTAAACCCTAAGCCCTAAGCCCTAAACCCTAAACCCTAAGCCCCAAGACCTAAACCCTAAACCCTAAACCCTAAACCAGGATTAACTGAGAAAATACATGGTCTAATGAGATGTAGAAGAAGCAGCAAGAAGAAGAAGAAGCAAGAAGAAGAAGAAGGAAGAAAGGAAGAAGAAGAGGCAGAGGAAGAAGGAAGAAGAAGGAAAGAAGAGGAAGAAGGAAGAAGGGATCAAGAAGCAGCAGCAGAAGAAGAAAACTGTTCTTCGCTTTCAGACCCATCTCCGTTCTGCCGCCTGCCGACACTCTGTCGCCTTCTTCTCTATCCCCTCCCCTTCTTCGTTCTGTGTTCTCTGCAAAGCCAAGAAAGGAAGAGGGAAGAGGAGCAGGTAGTGTGAAAGGGAAAACCAAAGCGCAGGAGAGAGGCGCGCTCGCTCGCTCGCTCGCTCTGGAGAAACACGGACATAACAAGCCCCAACTGCGCTCTCGCAAGGGGTAATTTGCTTCCAATCTCCCTCTCTCTCTCTCTCTCTCTCTCTCTCCTTTTGCTCTCCAATCTTTCTGGCTTCTGTGGATTTTCTTTTCTCTTCTGTTTTGGGCGTCGCTGGAAGCTTCTTTGTCAAGTAGAAAAGAAGAAGATTAGGGTTTCATGGAAGCTTCTGTGTCAAGTAGAAAAGAAGAAGATTAGGGTTTCAGAGCAGTTGTTTCTCCCCCCTTCCGCCCTCAGAAGAAGAGAATTTGAGGGTCGTTTTGTATGTGTGCGTGTGTGTTGAAGGAATTTGGTTCTTCCTGACTTTGGCTATGGCGCTTGGCCGTTCAATGGAGGGCGGGGAGGGGGGGGGGCAGGTAGGTATCCTCACCTGCCCTGTTCGTGACTACAGATTAGGGTTGGAGTTTCTTTCTTCTCTTTGTTTCCGCTGTGTTGGATTTGCTAAACAAGATCCAAACCCCACACTGGACAAGTAGCTACTTTCTATCTGCGTCTTGATGATTTCTAATGGAGATTTGGATAAGGATGGGGCATCAGATGTTCTGTGCCTGTTCTGTTTGTGTTAGGGTTAAGGTTCTTGTTTGTGTTAGGGTTAGGGTTAGGGTTAGGGAAATTCCACATGATGGGCGGATCGATTGCTGAAGAATGCTCCAATGCAATCTGTGGGCTGAACCACAGGAGTTTGCTCACAGTCTTACGCATCGGAATCGTCAGATGCAGGAAGAATGTGCGGAGTACGAAGCGAATGGCCACATGCACCATCTCCACCACCATCTTCTTCCAGATGCAGCAGAGTATGAGGGGGGGAACGGTGCCATGGAGCATCATCATCATCATCATCACCAGAGCGCGGAATACGAAGAGAACGCCGGGCGATACGAAGAAGAGCACATACTGCTGGAAGCGAAAGTGGAGCTAGAAGAGAATAGCGTCCTCTATGACGACGACGAGGAAGCCGCGATGTTCGAGGAGGATGCCCAACTGCTGGAATTGGCCCAAATGCATCAAGAAGGAGAACATGGAGGAGGAGGAGGAGGAGGAGGAGGAGGAGGAGAAGAAGAAGAAGAAGCAGAAGGGGGCGATATGAAAGATTGCAAAGATGCGGAGCTGATGATGGGCTCGCAGAATCCGGCGACGGAGATCGTGGTGCATGTGAAGAGCCTGCAGAGAAGGGTATGGAAGAAGGAGAGGTCACAGGCATGGTGGGATCGATGCAACGGGCCCGATTTCCCGGAGGCCGAGTTCCACCACGCGTTCCGGATGAGCCGAGCGACGTTCGACCTGATTTGCGAAGAGATCGGGCACGTGGTTTCCAAGGAAGACACGATGCTGCGCCAAGCGATTCCGGTGCACCAACGCGTGGCGGTTTGCCTGTGGAGGCTGTCCTCCGGAGAGCCCCTTCGTCTCCTCTCCAAGAGGTTTGGGCTGGGGATCTCCACGTGCCACAAGCTCGTGATCGAGGTCTGCACCGCGATCAACGATGTCTTGCTGCCAAAGTACATCTGCTGGCCCTTGAACGAGCACGCGCAAGCGATCCGCGAAGGGTTCGAGCGGATCACCGGCATCCCCGACGTGGTCGGGGCCATTTACACCACCCACATGCCCATCATCGCGCCCAAGGTCAATGTCACCTCCTACTTCAACCGCAAGCACACCGAGCGAACCCAGAAGACGTCGTATTCCCTCACTCTGCAAGGCGTCGTGGATGTGCACGGCTTGTTCACCGACATATGCATCGGCTGGCCTGGATCGTACACCGATGAGCTCGTGCTCGAGAAGTCGGCTCTATACGAACGCGGGCTCAGCGGGTTCTTGCAAGAGGATTGGGTCATCGGCGGGCCCAGCTACCCGCCGCTCGATTGGCTGCTCTCGCCGTATGTGCAGGAGCACCTCACGTGGGCTCAGCATGCCTTCAACGAGCGGGTGGAAGAGGCCCTCAAAGTCGCGAGGAACGCCTTCACTCGGCTCAAAGGGCGGTGGCAATACCTGACCAAGCGCGCCGAGATCAAGGTCCAGGAGCTGCCCACCATCCTCGGAGCTTGCTGCGTTTTGCACAACGTTTGCGAGCAGTTCAGGGAACCTTTCGACCCCGATCTTTACATCCCGGTGGAGGATGACGACACGCCGTGCGAACGCATGCCCTGGTCGCAGCTCTCGCTCGAACGGCGCGATCACATCGCCCACAGCCTCCTGCATAACATGCATCCGGGTATATAATCCCAATCTAACTCCAAAAATGAGGGCTGTTTTGTTTGTTTTCTTTTTGTTTGTTTCTCTGTCTCTCTCTGCTCCATGTTCATTTGCTGCATTCTATAAAAATCAGATTTTTTTTTTTAATATAAAAAAATTCCGACCTCTTTTTGTGTATCGATTGTGGTTCCTGGTGTTGTCATGGGTGTTTTAAATCCAAGTTAATGTTACAAACCTGAAACCCGCTGGCTCTAATCCAATTGGATATATAGCTGGATCAACGAAAAATGACCCAAGTTTTGTGGCTATAACCCAATTTGGGGGCTACAATGAATGTGAACGATCTGAGATCGATATCTCAATTCGATTAAGAAACTGTTCTAGCAGTCTGACAGTATTTCATGAAATGAGAAGCAAAGCCATTGGTCTGCCAATCCTTGGTATGAACGGTATTAGTCACAAATTCGGTATTATGATCATGTGCGATATAAGTTCCATCTAACCCAACCAAATTCAATACAAAATGACCTTTTATGACATGATGCTGCCTTTTAGTTGCGACTGTCTTGGGCTTCAACTACTCCGTTTATGCATAGTTAAAACTTGGCCAATTTCTGCTGAGACTCTTACTGGATAAAATAATCCCAGATGGAGAACAAGTTGTATAAACAAAATCAGAATTGAAATCTGATGACGATTGGTTTTGTAGCAAATAAGATCAAAGCTGCTCTCAGCTGGAGATGCAACAACATCCAACGCAGATTTGTTTTGTCTGGCCATTGACATCCTTTCTATAATTATAGAAATATTCTACTGGTTTTTGAAAAATACTTAGAATACAAAGTAGAATATACATTCAATACGCCAAATACTTCTTAAATTTGTTAATGGACTATGGTTTATATAATCTCTCCCTAGTTCATAGAAGATCAATTCACGTAATGAAGGAATCCTCCCAAGTAATATGACTTCATCTCAGAAGTAAGTTTTAGACCAAAATGCTGGTACTTTTTTTCTAATTTTTATGACGTGCAGATTTTGTCAAATGTGTGGAATGCTTGGAATTACAATTCTGGTATCACGGGTTTAACTGAGTACTCTGAAAAATATTTAATACATAGAATACGTGTTCTTTCTAACCACCATGTTGCTGAATCAAACATGGTTCCAGCTGCTTATGGACAAGCATGCATATTCAATCACGCCAAAGATAAACCATAATAACAGGTCAAGCAGAATTTGTTCTTAAAGAAACAAATCGTGTTGTTATCGGTCCTCTGCGACAGTCGATCATAGCATGGTGGATTCCAACACCTCACTGTGATACTCTAACAGAGTCTAATACTGTGTGAGAAAGAACCAAGAATTGCATTGATTTAACAGGAGCACTGAGCGGCATGTGGTTCAGGTTATTATTTTTTCTCCAATGGTTAGGATGATGCCATCCATTTCTCATCAGGAATTCTCAGATTTAGTATGTAAAACATGCATCAAAAGCATGACGAGAGAGCAAGAACCCTTATCCTTCAAAAGCATCATAAACATATCTTGCATCTTCACATTTTCGTCCCATCAAATAAAAAGCTGTTGCATAGATTCTTCATAGCTCTATTCAACCACGCTAAACCGATTGCAAAGATGACATTTACATGGATTTAACACAGATCAATTCAATGAAGGTAAACTGCTACATAGATTCACATGGAAGTTCTGTAACCAAATACTTCACAGCCAGAATATTTCACATATCTCTTTGGTTGTGTTTAGTGGATAAAGGTCAAAATCCACACTGGCGTGTACATGATATTGAACCGAAAAAGACTCAACGAAAGGAAGCTGAATGAAACATGCAAATGCATTAAAAACGCAGTATAGTTAATAATTAATAACACTTCGAAGTAGCTGGAAAGATTACAAATTCTTCACAGCTTACCGCACACATCTTCAACAAAACATAATGGGCGTAAGCCCAAAACAGGTATACATACATATATTTTTTCACGGAAGTTGTTTACCTCTTTTCTAGAAAAACATAGAGGTGGTTCTTTACTACATAATCACCTGCATTCCTTCAAAAGAAAGCCATCAAAGCTCTTTTCGAAGAACCAAAAAGAGATTTACAGCAGCTAGAAGCTTCAGAAGAAACTGAACGCCAGCCAAAAAGTTGTTTTTCTTTAAAGCAGACTTGATTAAAACATCTAGACAACTTTACTGTCATATTGGCGCCCATTTTTTCTTCTGATAATGCCACTTGGAGTTGCCACACCAACACAATGCAGCATATATTATCAACACCATTTGTTATCATCTTAAGGTAAATGCAGCACAACTGGAAAATTGCACACTGATACCATTCATTGAGGGTAACTCTGTCAATGTCAAATCCATGTCATGATCATTTCTTGATTCAGAAGGTGGAATGCTATGACTTCTGCATATCTCGTAATTCTCTGCATAGCTAGTTTTTGAAGGTGAACTCTGTAACTGAAATAGCTTCGATAGCTGAACTCATATCCAAATTGCCATATACGAATGTAACATCCAAACAAACTGCAGTAACTGATTTAGTATCCAAACTGTCATATGTGAAATCTAACACCCAAACAAGCTGCAATATCTGAACTAGCATCCAAGCAAACTGCCATAACTGAACTAAGATGAAAACTAACTGCCAAATTCGAGTAGCACCATCCCAAACCCGAAACTGAAAATCCATAACTGATAGCACCATCCAAACCGGAAACTGAAAATCCATAACTGATAGCACCATCCAAACCGGAAACTGAAAATCCATAACTGATAGCACCATCCAAACTGGAGACTGAAAATCCATAACTGATAGCACCATCCAAACTGGAAACTACCATCCCAAACTGGAAACTGAAAATCCATAACTGCCACATTCGAGAAGCATCATCCCAACTGGAAACCAAACTTCTAACCCACCATTAACTCCCAACACCTCACATAATGATCTATATTCTGCTAAGATATAGATAGGTAGATATATACACACGCATATATATACATATTTGTATGAAGGTAGGGACATCCTACGTTGTCATCATCATCTCAAAACTCCAAGGGAGCCGGTTATAGGATCAACACCAGCTTGACTTGGTCTCTCTTTACCATATAAATTTGCAAACTTGCCATCTTGCTATGTAATCCCAATCTCGTTTGCTGTTTCTGAACAATTTGTACATTTCATGCTACATACAAAGGCCCATCTAAAAATGGACCGACTGGATCTTGAATGCCATTACACGCAACTTCAATGAGACAGATATGATTCATCTGTCCAAGGCACTCAATACAACCCTGAAAAATGCAGATGTCCATGGAGAACTTAGCATTAGGGAACAGTGAGGAAACACAAAGACAGTCAAAACTTCCACATTGGCACACCAGATGAAGCTTACTGGCAACCAACATCGCAAGATTATAGCATTCTGTGTACTGCATGAGTATTGAGGTTGCCTCTTAAGATAATCATAAGCTTGGGAGCTAACAAAAAAATGATATCTACTTAAGGCGGATCAACTACTTAATGGCAGATCTTGTTGATAAGTAGAGAATTTAACAAATAGCTCATTAACCAGCTTCGAGTCGCATACAATATTGACTTACCCCAGAACAATTCACACAAATGGCTTGAAATTTAAACCACTTTCAATGAAGGTGACTACATGAGAATATGTCAGATTCTATATAAAGCTTCTAAACGTCGTGTTCGTCGAATGCATGAAGATCTTTTTCCTGACTTAATATCCACTTCTTAAAATGATTTTACCACATGGAAAATCACCTACCAGTCATATACTGTGGGAGAGTTGGGTGGTTGTTTGTCAAGCTTCTCTGAACCAAACTTCTTCATTGGTTTAGGGTTTCCAGACTGATGGAACATGTTACTCCAGGCATGTTCCCTTTCTTGACCTGTATCAATGACAAAGCATGAAAATTAGCCAAGAGTTGAGCCCATCACCTAAAGCATATCATTTCTCCATTACTTAGAACGCTCCCGTATTCAGCCTCCTATTTTCACAACCCTCTGTTTCACAGCTAATAACCATAACCAAGAAAGAAGGGGCATTACCACCATGAGATCCAAGTGCAGGAGATGAAGGCACAGACACAGATTTCAGATTATGTCTGTCCCGCTCGAAACCTAAGGAAAGATTAAAATTTAATAATCAGAGGGGGTACAAGAAAGAAAACTATATCATGCCATTAACTTCTCCCACCCCCTCCATTTTCCTATTACCCTCGAAATTGAGAAACAAATTCGTATAATTAGCACACAATGCGAAGTCCTATTACCCCCTCCTTTCTTTTTTCCTTTCAAAGAGCTATTAACCATTGTTATGCACAAGGTGGCTGGCTAATATGCTAACGCAAATTAGGAGGGAATCAGTCATAAAAGCTAGAATTAATAGATTCAAGATAGTTAATAAATGTATATACTTCGCACACAATGTGAAGTCCAAGTGAAAAGGGAAGCGGTAACCTTAGGGACCAGAGTGAAGGTTAATTTGAACGGTAAAAGGGTGGATAGTTCCTGTTGTATAGATCAACTCCCTCCCTAGGATCCCAAGTTGCCAGTGTTTCCAAACGTCACCTTCTCGGTACAGGTTCATCCTAAGGTGACTAGTTTCCTACTTGTCACCGACGCCTTTCTAAGCATTCAATTAAGCCTGTCCTTTGGTCCCTACAATTATGCCCAAAAGAAAAAGGCAAAAGAAGAGGTAATTTAGAGCTTACTACTGAATGGAGATCCGACGAAAGATGATCCAGGGGTGTTGGGAGCACCAGGGGTAGACGGAGTAGAGCCACAATCAGTAGAGTCTGGATCGAAAGAATCGGTGGGGAGGAGAAGCCTGGGAGGGCGCTTGGCGATCGCAATGCTCTGAGTCACCCACCTCGCATCTTCGTGAGGCCGGATGAATTCAGTACTCCTTCGCCGCGGTCTCTCCACCATGATTCTCCCCGGGGTTTCGATGTCATCCATGGCTTCTATACATAAACCATGGATCCAGGATCGTGCCTCTCAGCTTCAATTTGGCCATTACAGACGCACATACATGCACGCATGCACATAAACATTAGCACAACGACGCATCCACGCATAAACACAACCAATCCACACACCTATAGACATGCAATGAACCATTTTGTGTAAAGAAACCATGCAGACTGCGTAGATCCACACACGAAACCACCAAAGCTTGAACCAGTGCACTGTACACAATACCTACATACGCACAAGGGCCAACAAATCCCTACATACACAAGCATACATGCATGCCGAGGAGCAAGCCAAGAGCTGACATAGAGACAAGAGATTGTAATCACAATCCAGCGTTCAAAAGCCATTACACAGGCCCTTCTATGAAGAGGACGGAAATGCTCCATTCCATATCTCCTCCAAGTACAGACATGCCTACACACACACAAGGGGCAAGAAGAATCCCTACATACACAAGCATACATGCATGCCGAGGAGCAAGCCAAGCGCTGACATAGACAAGTGACTGCAATCACGATCCAGCGTTCAAAAGCCATTACACAGGGCCTTCCGTGAAGAGGACGGAAATGCTGCATTCCGGATCTCCGAGTAGCAACCAACACACATAGCAACACATCCCCGATCCCGATGCCCACTGGCCGGCCGTGAAGTCGATTCTCCTCGAGGGGAGCCCAAAGCGGATCAGAGCGCGAAGAGGAAGAGGAGAGGAACACAAATGGGAGAAAGGGGAGAAAACAAAAGAAAGGAACGGAGAGGAGGACGTACCGCCATGGGCGCGAGGCTTTCTGCGGAGGCGGCCGAGGCCTTGATCGGGCTGGGGGCCAGCGACCACATCGTCCCAGAGCTTGTCGAGGAGGCCCATGTAAATGGGAAGGAAGGAAGGAAGGCGTTTCCCCGCAGGGGGTGAAGGTCTACTAGCAATGGGAGCTGGGAAGGGCGCGAATCAAGAAGAAACGGTGAGCGAGCGAGCAATGTCTGCTGTGTCTATGGCTATGTCTATGTCTGGTCTTGTCTGTCAGTGCGTCTGAGTCGTCGTCTGCGTCGTCGTCTGCGTCGTCGTCAGCGTGCTGGAGAGCTCGAGGAAGCGGAGCGATGGCGGAAGGGGCGAGCAGAGTATTTATATAGAGCAGAGAAGAATCCTGCAGACCTCTCGCGAAGCAGACGATCGCTTCTTCTGGTGTGAACGAGCCCTTATCTCGGGGACACTGCCCCCCTTCTCTTGTCCGGTGTGAATGAGCCCTTATCTGGGGGGGGACACAGCCCCTTCCTTATCCGGTGTGAATGAGCCCTTAGATCTGCCCTCCCCCCCCCCCCCCCCCGACGATGACTCATCCCTCTTGTGGATAAACAAAATCTCCTCCTTTTTTTTCCCTTTTTTTAAAAACAATCTATTTTCTTTTTTCCTCTTTTTCTTTTTATGTCTGGGTAAACTCACACTGTGCGACATGAATGCATGCATGCATGCATGCATGCATACGCAACATGCGCTCTCTTCCACCTGTCGTCCCCTCCCATCCACCTGTCACTTTCTCTCTCATCCCCGAATCCTATGAGCACGGGTAGATCATGGCCAATCCACATCACACATGCATACATACATCATATGCTCTGCCATTGTATGTATGTGTGTGTGTGTGCATCTATGTATGTATGTATGTATGTGTGCGTGTGCATGTATGTATGTATGTATGTGTGTGTCTGTGTATGTATGAATGTTTGTATGCGTGTATGTATGTATGTGTCTGTGTATGTATGAATGTTTGTATGTGTGTATGTATGCATGCATGTGTGTATGTATGTGTGTGTGCATGTATGTTTATATGTATGTATGTATGTGTGTGCATGTATGTATGCATGCATGATTGTTTGTATGTATATATGTATGCATGTGTGTATGTATGTACGCGCGTGTGTATATATGTATGTATGTATGTTTTGTATGTATGTATGCATGTATGTATGTACGTGTGTGTGTATGTATGTGTGTGTGTGGATGTGTGGATGCGTTGATGGATGGATGGATAGATGGATGGATGCACACAGAATGATCTGAGAAAGGAAAGATGAGAATGACCAACAAGATTCTCCGCCGATCGATCTCAAACCCAGCGATCCCTTCCATCCCTTCCTCGATCTGGAGCCTGTCTGTACATCTAGCTACATGCATTGCACTACATGCATGCATGCATAATCATCTCGCTTGCACCCCATGATCCCTGCATTGTGCTTTCCAATCTCAGGACAAGCGCACATGGACATGCACAGACACACACATGCATGCAATTCTCCATCCATACACGTGCATACATGCGTGCATGCATGCTTGCTTGCTTGCTTCATGCATGCATCCATCCATTGGTGCATGCACACATCCATCCATCATACGCATACACACATGCATGCCTACATGCATACATACATACATACATACGTACGTACATATACATGCGAGCATATGTACAAATTGTACATAAAAACAAAAAGTACATGGACCAACTTCAATCAATTCACATTTTTGGGCCTTCCTCCTGAAGCCAGTTCTTCTTCCTTCTGAGTGTTTTTTTCCACAAGAAAATGTTTCAGAATTGCCTTGTAGGTTTGCATTCTCATGCACAATTGCTATAACAGCACCAAGATAGACATGTAACTAGAAAGAGGATATAAATGAAGACGCGTTTCTAGCTAGAGGTGAATGCACTAAAGGCCAGGAGGAGCAGATCTGCAGGACAAAAGGAGTCATCCAAGTGTAGGAGGAGGCGATGGTCGATTCTTCTCCTCTGCAAATAGGTATACATACATGCATGCAAATTCTTCTTCTTTGCTACGAGTAGAATACAATACAGACAAGGAGGCCCCCATTGTTCACGATTAGAATCCGTGTCTCTTCCATGTCGAAGGAAAGCCTTAGGATTCTGAAAGTACCCCCTTGGCCCGAGAGCTGGCGCCAGAGAAAGAGATGGGCGGCCCATGCAGCACCACCCGATGTCGATGTGGATCGCTCTTCGCAATGACCTTCGAACTGTGAAAGAGGCCCCCACCAACAGTTCCAAACAACAAGATGAGCCACCATCTGCAAATTGGACATTCTTTCTGGCCGATGCTTGGACCAGTCATGGGCACGACCCAGACTGCTAACTCGGATCTTGGCCCTTCCTTGACAATGTTCTGGCATGAGGAAGTTGCGTGTGTGCCCAATCCGCCGATGTATTGGGCGCAAGGATCAGAGGACCCAAGATCGGAGTGCCAGGTGTGTTAAGCCTGTTTTGTCTGCTCCGATCTGACGATTCGGATAAGGATGAGATGCCCTGCCCATACGAGCTCGTTCGTCCTTGCACATGTATCTCGATGATCACGAGGCCGAAGGTGGTGGCAGTGATGATGATGATGATGATGATGATGATGGTGATGCTGGTGCCTTTTCAACCCTTCTTCTTGCTTTTTTTCTCATTGTTTTTAACCATTTTCCTCTTAATTCAAATAAAACAAAAGGTATGGGGGCATGTCTGACCAACAACAGTGATGAAGGAATGATGGATGGATGGATGGATGAGGCCCATGATCGGTGGCTACTGACATGGTGCCATCCATCTGATCGTCGATCGGGGATCGAGTCAACTCAAGTTACACTGCAACCGATCACAGTCTGGATCCAAGATTCCCCCCCCCATCTAAGGATCGAACAGGGGCCTGACCTCCCCTGCATTCGTATCGACAAAACAGATCGATCGATTTGATAAGTCCAAACAGCTATTGATCCCCATCGTGTTCCCATTGTCCGATGTTTAGATCAATTATTTAATTAAGATGGCACTGCTGGCTTAATGGGCAAAATCGATGAACAAGAAATCGTGGGGGAAAAAAAAAGGGAAGAGCTGTTGCGGTGTCTGCCATCCACCATACACTCGGGGCATTGGAATCCGACATTGCAGCCATCATCGCAATGAACAGGAATGCTCGAGAACTGGCCTTTCTTCTTCTTCTTCTTCTTCTTCTTCTTCTTCTTCTTCTTCTTCTCGAATCTGCGCTTATAATAAATAAATACTTCATGAAATTAGCCCTCCTCAGCTATCACGATGATGCCGAGTGGATCAAACTATCTGCATGTTTCAAAAAGCAAGAAGAAGAAGAAGAAGAATAAGAAAATCCAGTTCCAGGCGGAGGGTATGCTTTATAATTAAGAAAAGTGAAGGGCATTTCGGCAATTCCAAAAACCTCTGTCACAGAAGAAAGACGAAGAAAACAGAAGAAGAAGGAAGAAGAAGAAGAAGAAGAAAAGACGAAGAAAACAGAAAAAGAAGAAGAAGAAGAAGAAGAAGAAGACGAAGAAGAAGACGACGACGCAGAACAGACGGCGAAGAACAGACGACGATGACAGACGACGACAGCAGGAGGCATTTGTTTCCGCCCCAAGGAGATGGCAAACCAAAGGGATGACCGATCACAACAGGTGTTCTCAAAGGTTGTGAGGATGGATCTGAGCAAAAGGGAGTAGAAACATTTCGTTGCTGCATCCGGGACCATGTTAGCTTTGCAAACCCCACAGATCTAGCATCAGAGTCTTGAGGATCATCGCATGCCACAGTCGATGAAGGCGCATCTCACTACCTTCAATTCTGTGGTGCCCTGATGGTTTCACCGATTGAATGCTTTTGCAACTTTGATGATCCTTTTTACTTCCAGAACAAAAATCAGCCAAGTTTCAAGAACTTTTGGCCTGCATCATCAACCTTGAAATTCAGGCGTGCTCTCCTTCGAGAGATTGCCATTGTTCTAGGCCTGTGTAAGCATGACCTTGCATCATTGATTAATATCGCTCTGAATCTGTGATTCACTCCAGATACGATCTTCTTGTTGATGCTGGACAAGATTTCTAGCATAAATGTGAGATGCTACAAAGCCAATTGTAAAGGCAATTGGGTTAACATTGCCATCTCCAATACATGTACATGATCACAACACAAGCGATATATATGCTTTCATAGGCATGTGTAGATCTGCGCACTTTCAACCTCATCTACAATGAACAAAATTCTGAGTGGCTGCATTTTTTGTCATCAAATTGCACCTGTTTTTTTGTCCATCTCTTTTCTCTTTCTGGTGAGAATGAGAAATGAGGTGTCTCATGAGAAACTGGGCATTATCTATGCACTACACAGCCGGATATCAAGCTTCACAAATCTGTTGCAGGATCTTGTCTTCACCGATGCTTTGCTTGCGGATAATATGATGCTTTGCCGAAACAGAAGCCGAAAGAAAGCACAACTCGTCGGAAAGCTTCCCGAATTTGGGGCCCTGTAAAATCCCACCAAATGCCCTGTTGGATCAGGATTCCAAAGCTTTTCAAAGTAAAGTGGCTTTTTGTATTGGGGGGAAGATTCAAATGCAGATGTGAAATCCTGGGTGGGCATGTGCTTGTGGATGTGTGCTCGTGTGATCTTCAAGGAATGTTAGATCAACTACACAATCTCTGACCAGATGTAGCTGGTGGGGTCCGGCCTAAATTAAAGAACCCTAGACCCTTAAACCTAATCTGATCAGAAAGCTAGCATCGATTACAAAGGTGGGGCATTACTGCTTTGTGTTTTAACACATGCTAGGCCGCAAGCTTAGCAAATGTTAGTAAGCATTGAGTTGTTGGCAATGAGCAAGTGTAAAAGTGTGTAGTTTCAGAATGTGCCAAAATGGGGTACTTGTGTGTGTGTGTGTGTATGGATATATATAGAGATATTGTTAGATATAGAGATATAGTTAGATATGTGATGGGTGATGCAGTCAGTTATGGAGCCGTTACCTTCTTTTCAGGGAGCGCTTTCCTCCATTAACAAACAATATCCATCAGAAAGGAAGGATTTCTGCTACACTTGGAATGATATATATACTCTTCACTAATTAGCCTTCCTTGAAGGTTAGGATTGCATTGCTTTTTGGATGATGCAGCTGCTCCCTCCAGTCAATCCTTCCAGCTTCTGTGTCTGTGACAGAGGAGTGGAGATCATCAATCACCGTGGGGAGATTTTCCACTTCTAACTCAAACCCAAAAGCCTTCTGTTTATTTGAGACATCAGGAGTAAGAGAGCATCACCATGGGGAGATTCTCCATGAAGAAGAGCTGCACCCCCAGCACCATTGATCCTGAGTTTGTTCGTCGGGTAGGCTGTCGGTATGACGATGATGGTGATGATGATGATGATTATGGCCATGGAGTAGTTGCTAACCGATATGCTGCTCATCGTTATTCCCCTGTCATTGCTGTGAAACTTGCTCAGCTGCAGTCCAGGTTACACCACGATCGTCAATATGATCGCCATCTTCATAGCACCCACCATCTCATGTACACTAGCCGCTCCAATTCTAGAAGAAGATTGTATAGCCTGCCTACAAGGCACAGGATTAGGAACAATTCCCATGCCATGAAGTATGAATCTGATCACTACTGTCGGAAGCACAATGATCACTGCTGTGCAAGGAGGTATGATTCCTGCACTAGGAGATATGATTGTTACTTCTATTACTATGGGAGGTACAACACCTGTTGTAAGATCAGCTGTACTGATCACTGCACTGGTAGCTGCTGCTTCGATTCCGATCTATCGGATGCGATGTACTGCTGCAATGACAGAAACGCCGGTGTCGTCTTTGATGGCGGCGCAGGCAGCAACAAGGGCATCGGAATCTGCATAAACCGGCGTAGTAGCGATCAGCGGAGCTATGGTGACTTTGATCAGCTTTCTGACGATTATACCGATGATAAAAATGATTCAGATGAGGATGACAATGGCGGTGATGGTGATGGTAAGCTTGATGATGATGAGGAGGAGGAGGAGGAGAAAGGAACTGTTACCTTGGACATGAGCATGTTTCAGCATGGTGAAGGTATGCGCCCATGTAGCCTCGAGGCGTATCGGCAGCGACAGATGTTTCTCCATAGCTACAAGTTCACTCGGCGCACGAGCGCCCGAGAACGCCTGCGGATGCACCTGCGCCGAGCCCATCACGCCAGGGCAGCATTCCGCCGCTTCTGCAGGAATCTTCGAGCCAAGCTCAGATCCCTCTCCGATTACATAAGCTTCCATCGTACCTCCTTCTTGATCCTGTCCAATCTCCAACTACGGCCCTCCTTGCTTGTCTGATGCACAGCTATGGTAAGCTCTGATTTCACCCCATTGTATTCAGTCTCTAGATCAACCAAATCTCATTTGATCTCTCCACAAAAAAGAGCACAGCTTGTAGAATCTACCCTTCTCTTTGAAACTCCTCGTTTGACTTGAGAATTAAGCTGAGTTTTGCTGCTCCCTGATCTCCGACAACATTTTTGTGAGCTAGATTTCTCAAATCATGGGCTCTATTCTGATTACCGTGATTCCCTAAAATAGAGTCTTTAATCCTCTGAACTCATCGACATGCCAGCTTGATGAATTCCATGCTTGTACTAAGCTCTTTTTTTTTTCCTTGCTCATTCCATGCATGCTGTGTTATTTCTCTATGGAAGCTGATCAGCACTGTAAATTTGTACAGATGGTTTATCTACTCCGTGCCTATAACAGACGCTGGGACTTTGTTACTACGCCCTGCACTGTATATTAACAACATTGCCCTATATGCATTGAACTGACGGATGGATTGGGTCATACCTTGACTATGTGGATCGGTTAGGAACATGCGGTTGAACTTCTACAGGATCATTCATCCCCAAGCTGTTCTTAAAATCCATCTTTTACCTTTGTAGTGCTTTGACATCAAATCGGGAATGTGAGACATGAAATTGGTATCTTCAACAGCTGAACTTCTGCAGAGATCATCTCTACGTCTTTGTTGTAGAAATCCTACTTTGACATCAAATCTACCTTAATCATTAATGCTTAGGTTTTAAAGAATTAGGACCTATTCTTAGATGAGGATTTAGGGAGTACGACAATGTTTAGGGTTTGAGGTACCTAAAACACCATGCTACTATCATCAAGATCTAAGCTCGTGTGCATCTAACCCCAAGTTTGGAACTGTGAAGCACTCTTAGCACTGCCACTATGTTGGACATGGCTGACGATCAATCACCCTGCAAGAAACAAATTTGCTCAATGATATTCACATTCGATAAACAGTCATGGAACCCATCAAGGTAATCTCAGGAATTTACCCATCTTCTTACCATTGGTTCATGGCATGACACCTTAGAACTGTATGGATTCTGTGCATGAATTACAGATCTATCCAGGTGCTGGGTAAAACTGCAAGATTGATTCAGACAAGCCATGCCTCTAACCTGCAAAAGAATCGGAGTACATTTGAGGTAAAACAGCCTTTCCCACAGATCACTACAGTATTTATCTGTGACCAGTAACTGTGATATCCCTGCCTTTATTAGTTCTTCTGATCCTAGAGTTCTGCATCTGGGTCGAATCAAGGTTAACGGCCATGCAACAAATAAAGCTTACAACCACATCAACTGATTCAGCAGGAAATTGAAGAAGAGCGCAGATGAAATCCAAAAGCCATAATGGAGGCTCAAAGCTGCAACACACTTCTAGCATTCCTGGCTGCAACAGAGAGATACTTTTATACAATCCAACCTCTTTAAAGCTCCAGCATCGAATCAACCCTCAATGGAGTGACATATTGACCCCCACTAAGTGTAAAAAATTAGTCACTTCGTACATTTTTCTTCAATCAATTAAGTTACTGGATGAGCAGAATCAATCTTATATACCATACTAAAACTGTGGGCAAGAACACTTTCAAACATCCATGGTCAATTCTCCAATAATAATTACATTTTTCCGAAATTTGCTTGACAGCTCCTCCTATCTTTGGTAATGGCAACACCTTGAACATTCAACATCAAGCATCACAGCAGATTGAATGCTCCAGAATCCAGTACCAAACCATGTTCATCATAAAAATTGTGGCACCCTGTTCTCCCCAAGGATCCTGTTGTGCCAAACATGAAGGTGAAATAGATGCCAGTTTATGAACATGAATGTTTATACAAGACTTGAACATTTTGCTAAACAGCATCCAAATGGTCTTTAAAGGATACCCAATAGCAAGTTAAAGGAGACCTTTCTGTTGCAAGTTAAACCACAAATAAAATACAAAACATTTGATGTCGAAGCAAATGCGAATATTCTATACAATAAGCCATATAGCATGCATAATATGCTGGCATATTGTTTGTATATAAAAAAAGAAGGAAATATGCATAGCAAAAACAACAACACTATCTAATTCTCTATTTGATGATATATATGTAGATATGTTTCTTTCTGACCAAGTCATGCTTTTTCAACTCCAAGACCTCATATGCAGTCTTGATGTGAAACCAAGTAGTCTCCGAAAACTTCGAGATTAGATGTTAAATCAAGTCGCACTTTCACACTCTGAAACTTGCTGTGAGTTTTCACCAATTGGATACCATGAGTTCTCATCTGCATTTCTCATATTGAATCCAGGGTTATTTCCCTCGTTTTCATCGCCACCCTCCATGAGTCCATAGTGCATTGTGGATGCCAGCCTTTTTTCTCGCATAAGATATGGAGCCATCAATCTGAGAGATGTACTTGACTAGATTATGCTTCTTACAGAGATAACAGACTTACAAGGAACAAGCTCATAAACCAATACTGTGAAATAAAACCATACGGTAAGTAAACAAACTGAGGCCCCTCCAATACTTCTCTCATTCTTAACAAAAGAAAAGCATAATGTTTTTGTGAAACCATCCTCAAAAAGATACAACTGCTCTGTTCTTGAATGCCCCAAGAAACACAATTTCCAGGCAAGTATCTCATATCTCTCAGACACATGCCTCAGAGATTGGTTAAGAAAGTTCAGAAATCAAAACATGCTTCCTTGTTAAAGCCCATCAGATTTCAATAGCTTCAAAGACACTCGAAAACAATCAGAATCCTCTTTCTATTACCTTCAGACCCTGAAGTTAAAGTTCTGACACGAATAACTAGATGGCAAGCATAAACAGGATTGTGAACTGAAGCTAGAGTTGCAATCTTAAAGAATCACAAACAATAAACTTATACTTCTGAATTGGAGGATCTTCAAAGACACAGATGAATTGGAGTAGCTTCAAAGACACAGATGACAAGCCAAGTGATCCTAGTGGGTTCTCACTCCATAGAGTACAATTTTATTTCAAAAAACGTATAGTGAACATTGTCTATGTCTTTGTGTATTCCTATGACACAAGCAATATTACCTTTCCTTGCGCTTCTCTAGAAACCGAGCCAATGATGCCTTTCTTGCAATTGGCAGAGCTGAAAAAAGTGAATATGAAGCATTACAAAAGAAGATCCAGTTATTAATAATCTCTAAGCACCTTAAATCTGATGTTTTATCTCACCCTTTGGTACCATAGCTTGGCAAGGTATATGTAACCGCCTTAATTCTTGTATTGATTCGTGTCCAGGAATAGATACATCTTTCTCAATTTGATGGTTATGAGCTGTAGCGAACCAGAAATCTTGAGGTAGATATTGTGCTTGTGAAGGATAGGTTGGTTTTTGAACAGACAATCTTTGCCCACTTTCTGCAAGCTGCATTAATGCTTGAGCCTGTCACATGTAGTGATTGATACGGTTATCAAAGTCCATTGCAATTTCATATCATTTGGGATAAAAAAGAAACTAAATGCTATACTCATCAAGAAATTACGTGTTAAATTACTGTGTGAAACACACAAATGACATTAATTCAAGTGCCAACACAGAACTCTTTGAAGATACTTAAAGGCTACTATCAGCAACAATTTCCATTGTAATATCTGGCAGAAGCATCCCTGTTCCTTGTGACTGTTCAAAAACCCTAATCTCACAACACTCATTAACATCATAAATCTGAAGATATTTAAGCTGCTTGAGGAAATCTACACCTTAGCCGCAGGCACGTTGTCATATACACAGACAGTACCAGCATAAAATACAGTTAACTGGGCAGACGGATGTGAACTTTTGGGCATTCCATTGTCCCTGCCAATAGACGCAATTCAATTCCTCAAAATTCAACTTTAGAGGATTGATATTGAGAGAAACAGAAAAAAATATATTTGCCTTAATCTACTTCCTGGTATGCTAGTCCCTTCATTAAGAACCGTTTCGGAAGTTGCACCATATCTTAATAATGTATTTTCATTTGTATTGGAAAACTGTTGCATTAGACCACAACTCCCATATGTAGGTAATGCTTCCACTCTGCCTGCCAAAGTCATTCATTTCTTGGTGAATGGATAACTTTTGCAAATGAAAATTACATAAACAAACTATTTCTGCTTAAACACCATAGCTGCCTAGGAAAGGCCAAGTTTAAAAAAATGGAAAACTCCTTGTCCTGACATACAAAAAACTTCCCAGAGAATTTCTTTCTATCATTTCAGCGTCATACATTATTTCCTTGACGTTTAGTACTCTTCATCTAAACTTATTAGTATCACAACCCTTCTTACATACTACCCTTCTTTCATACTACACTCATCCCTACAGACCTTGCTACAAGAAGCTTCCTTCTCTTTGCATTGGATCCTCATAACAAGAATCTTGCTTTGCTCACTGGTTTTCAAACTCGGTAACTTTTTCGCTGCAAGATCTCTCCTTATTTCCATTTGTACTCTCAATCTGATTTCAGTTTGTATTATCGAGTTCTTGCAGAGTGAAACAAGTCTACACTAGTGTTACCCGGACACAGTATAATATAAGAGTGGACACATCTTTTTAGAAGGGAAGGGTGTAAGAGGAAAAAATGGGTAGTAACAGTCTCCCACATGAAAGAAGTATAAAAATACAAGTCAATATGAAAAGTATAAAGTAGACCGTCACATAGCACTGCTCTTTTATGCCCCAGGTGGGTTACCAAGTAATTTTTAAAGTTTTGCAAACATACTTATATGATTGTAGAAAGCTATTATTATAAATGTTTGGGGTTTAAAAGTCTCGTTAATCACAGGTGGACTCAATCTGTTACCCATGACTTCAAGGCAAGAAAGATAGTTTACTATGCATTTGAGAAAATTTACAATGCTAGAGAAATTAAATATTGGATCCTCAAAAAATATCTTTTTGACACCTTAGTCATACAAATGTTTCACTTTGGGGTTGTAGCATCACTATATTTGCTCAGAGAGAGTTTGAAAATGTCCATAGGCATTTCCTTATGAGGTTTCTCTGAGTCAAGCAACAAACAAAATACATCGTACTTTTTCAGACTATATAGCTTCCCATTTTGATCATGACCACGGAATAGTGGTTGAGTACATGCATAATGCTCAAAAGAGCTGATCACATGGACTTCACAAAATCACATCAGAAGCACGAAAAAAGGCATACAAACAGCACATTAAATCAATATTTAGTGCTTTGGTTGGATGACAAACATAAGATATCATCTAAAAATGGATATAATACTTATTTCATAATGTATCAATACAACTGAAGCCCTTTTTCAAAATCTACGTATTTTGAGATGGGAAATATGTGGAGGTTTATGCTTAAAAATAAGTATTATACAAGATATATGCACCCGAGTACAAAAACATCTTCTTCCAATCAAGAAAACCATAAACTTGAATACATGTCAAATTCCATAACATTGCCCACCATTTAAACAACTGCTTCTACCCAAGATTTTGTGGTCAGTGATAAGACTAGTCAATCACGCATACATTGCCACATTGCCCCTGCTCATTTCTACATTTATTGTTCTTCAAAAATAATCCATTTTCGGTCCTGCGGCATACTTGACCTCAAAGATAGTAGTACAATTTATAAACTATCTCTTTGTCTCCTTACACAGGAAGACTGCGTGGTATAAGATGATCTTATTTTCATATTAAAGCATGGATTTTATCATCATGCCTCCTTATATGGATATACATCTACCAAACATGCTATGTAATTTGACAGGACAGCTCCAAACCAATAGAAATTCAGCGAGAGATGTCAAAAAGATAATATATGTTTGGAGACCTGTAGGAGTAAGAATATTCCAGTTGTGTGATGTGCCATTGGTGACTGGATCCAGAAGAGGAACGCCATGATAGCCATTGTATTGTATTCTATAAACTAGAAGGGATATATTATTATGTCTTCGTACAAGGCTTTGCACCATTATTGCAAGGGGGTTCATGTATGAAGACCATCAATGCCTGCATTGTTCTTTCTACGATATGAGAGGTTAAGAGGCACAAGGAGAAGTTTATAAAGGAATACTACACAAGCTCATTGGCAGAAAAATATCAGAATTTCTTCTGCTCTGCCACTCCATCTCATACTACAAGTCAATCGATAATCATAGAAGAAAAGGTTCGGTTCAACCAATAAATCAAGCAACTGAAAATTATCAGGCCACTATCCCAGCTACTATACGAATCTTGTAATCAACGGATGAATGAGGCCACCATTCCTCCCTTTGGAGATTTATCCAAATTTGAGACCTTCTGAAGGCAGGAATTTCATTCTCTTTAGTTGAAAATCTTGAGTAGTTGACATCAGGATTTTTCTAGTATGAGCTGTATCCAGTATTTGATTTTGAGTTCTAATTTTGTTCTTAATCCTTCATCTAATCTTAGTTCTAGCTAGGTTTGGTTGTAGTTAACATTCCTAGTTTTTAGTTTTAGCAACACTCAGTTGCCTTAGTCATCCTCGAAGACCATACAGCAACGTAAACGTAATTTTTTTGTTTGGTTTTGTAGGGCATTCTCTCTCAAATTTGCAATTGCGGGGAAAGGAAGAAAAACAGCATAGAACTCTTACCAATTTCCTGTCCAAACGCCATCCATCTCTGATCCCACACATTCACATGGTTCATCTCGCGGTCATTGGCATCATGCTCACCGTAGGCATGCGGCACATACTCCCCACGGAAACAAGAGGTCTGGGGAAGACCCACAGAGCTCCGAGCGTCGAAACGGTGAGCCATGGGCCTGAAAATTCCGTGCTGCGAGAGAGACGGAAGGCCAAAACCAAAGAGGCGCTGCCGAGAAAACAAAAAAAACAAAAAAAACCAGGCACAAAAAGAGACGAGGAGCAGCAGTCAAAGCAAGCATCAAGAAGCGCACGACGAATGCGAGGAGCAGGAATTCGAAACACAAGAACATGCAAAAAACACACACCAAAGAAAACAAAAGAACAAAGCAAGCATCAAGAAGCGCGCGACGAATGCAAGGAACAGGAATTCGAAACACAACAACAGGCAAGAAAAACACACCAAACAAAACAAAAGAACAAAGCACGCATCAGGGAGCGCACGACGAATGCAAGGAGCAGGAATTCGAAACAGAAGAACAGGCAAGAAAAACACGCCAAACAAAACAAAAGAACAAAGCACGCATCAAGAAGCGCACGACGAATGCAAGGAGCGGGAATTCGAAACACAAGAACAGGCAAGAAAAACACACCGAACAAAACAAAAGAAAAACGACGAAAACAAACAGGAAAGACAGAAACGTCCAGAGTTAGGGTTAGGGTTAGGGTTTCTGCGTCGCGTACCTTGCGGCGGCAAGAAGATCTCTGCGGGGATGCGAATTCCTGCTCCGCGAAGGAGGAGAAGGAAAAATATATGCAGGCTTTTTTTTTCCCTGTTTTTTTCTCCTTTTTTTTTCTTTTCCATCACGTGATGGAAAAGCTCTTGTTCGTTGAAAACGGCCGCCGTTTTCGAGCACGTGCCGCATTTCCTGTTCAAAAGATTCCCCTTTTTTTCCCCCTCTTTTTTTTTTTCAAAATTCAAATTTCTCCAGAAAAATAATAAGAATAAGAATAAGAATAAGAATAATAATAATTTCCCTATCTCAAACCCTAAAACCCTAAAACCCTAAAACCCTAAAACCCTAAAACCCTTAAACCCTAAAACCCTTAAACCCTAAACCCTAAACCCTAAACCCTAAAACCCTAAACCCTGAACCCTAAAGCCCTACACAATTTCTCTAAGTCCTATGATCTAATCTGATCTGGGCCATACGAAGAAGAGAGATCGGTGTCTTCGATCGATCTGTGGCTCTGGTCGGAGAGGGTCCGCGATCGATTCTATGGAATGAACTCTCTCTGTAGTGGCCGACAGGGACGAGGGAGAGAGCTTGTCTCTTCTGATCTGGATCATTACATACAGAGAGAGACGGAGGCAGAGTGTGTGTGTGTGTGTGAGAGAGAGAGAGAGAGTCTGTGAGTGAGTTTGTTGTCACTGGCGGAATGGTTCGCGATCGATCCGACTCTGGCCCTCGACCAATCTCGCGACTTTGCCAGTAGTAGTGGCCGACAGGGGACGCGGGAGAGCCCGATCAGTATGTGTCTCTGTCCTATCAGCTGGCTTTTTTTTTTCTTTTTTTTCCCCACCCTGCTGCTCTGATACGGTGATGCATCACACAAATCGCTGTGGCGGAAAAAGATGATCCCAGATCCATGAGCTGGCTTTAAGGAACGGCAGCAGCAATGATCGACTGTGCAAGTTCGGTCGCATACTGACTCGAGAGCGAGGGTGAGGATCACGCTTTCTGGGGTACTGTAGATATCTCTTGTCTAAATGGACAATGTGAATACAGCCATTATATGATAATATTTGACAGATACAGCCATTGGCAGCTTTGGACGGTGGGAGCTGCTGCCAGCTTATTCTGCTGTCCATTATTTGCAAAGACAAGCAAGCGCGGGAAATAAAACAGTCGAGATCGTGGTGCTCTCTTTTTTAAAGCCTCAGAATTCGTCTGTTCTCTATGGCAGGAAGTGTGATCTCTCTCTCTCTCTCTCTCTCTCTGTTCATCTTCATCTGTGGATGAGTAAATAGCACAGTTCCTGACGCTGTTGTTAACGTCAAGGTGTTGTGATTATTTTATTGTTTTTTTTTACGTTAGCAGCATTGTGGGCGTCATGTATGAGGTCATTTGTGTGCTTTTGATTCGCGATGCATTGCAACTCGTGGAACTCCGGATTTGTCAGCGCATTTATTGCCTGATCAAACTGTTGCTACAAGTTTTCACCCGGTAAGTTAGCTTTTTTAAAGAGGAGCAAATCTTTCGCATCATTACATGAATCGAACTGGAAAATCAGTTTGTTTAATGTTCGATTGCCCCACAGAAATATTACATTCCAAGAAACCGAATTGGACTGTACGAGTCGGCCCCAATAAGAAAATAAGCTTATTACCGTATTCCATTTCTTTTTCTCCGGAACGTGTACAACCAACTCTTCGCAGAAACACACATGCTTGCCTACCGACATCATCATGACATCCTTAAATTGGCTAAGACGCATGTACAATGCAGCGAGACATGCAACAAACACGTGATCGAATGCTTGCGTATAATAATGCACACACCTACAAATACATCACAGGTACAGTTCATCTGTAGAGGCACACATGCACACAGACGTATACATATAATTCAAGCCATTGAATGAATCATACCTTTGCAAGCTGCAAATGCAGTTGAGACTGATTCGAGCGATTCGAGATCGGTAAATCACCGAAAAGTATGTCTCCGACCAGAAGGATGGTGAGTTTAATACAGATATTAAACTCACCATTCTTCTGAACAAAATTAACATGAATTTTAAGTTTGAAATTTAAGAAATGTAAAGTAAAAGTTTCTGAACAAAAGGAAAAAATAACATGACATTCGCAAACACTTGCAAACTTACATTCGTGTTTGCGAAACTAGAAGCTTGCGAATGCTGTGTTCTACGATTACAACACATGTTTATCTGGAGGTATGTATCTAGTATTTTATGCACTTAATTTGCCATATCTTTGCGTTAGCTTGTGCAACTTCTTGCCAGAAGAAGGTTTTGCCATCAGTAGTAAGAAAATGTCAACAACTATATTGTTGTTTATAGAAATCAAAGTCATAGCTTACAGGTGAAAATACATGTATGTATGCATATAACAATCCTTGACGAGCTATCATCCATCAACAAGCAGTTATCTTGTGAGCCTGATTTCTCGACCAAATCTGTCTCCAAAATTGTCACTCTCTTCGCCTCCATATTGGAAGCCATAGAATGTAACATTCGCAAGCTTCTGGTTTTTGCAAACGCGAATGTAAGTTTGCAAACGCTATGCATTTTTTCCCCTTTTTCTTTTTAAGAATAATCATAAATGTTTTCCAGTTTCTTATGAAATTTTTAGAAAAATTAATTTATATTTCTTTAAAATTGAAATATTTTATCAAATTTACAATTCTTTTGGTCAGAGTCATACTTTTGGTGATTTATCATTCTTGAATGCTTGAATCATTCTCGATTGCGTTTGCGGCTTGCAAAAGTCTAGTTCGTTCTATGTCGGAAACGATTAATTGTATATCCTCCCCAACTAATAATCGAAAGCCAGCTGCTCTGCCGACATTAACTTATTTAAATTCGTTGCATTTTTTTTTCTGACTCAAATGATATATTATCGCATAAAAAACAAGGCCGGGAAAACCTCTTTTTCATTCATTTATATACATATCGACTGTTTTATTAACTTATTAAAGTAGAGGGAGAATACCCAAAAAAACACCTGATCAATTTATAAATTGCATTTTAACGCCTACTAAAGATCAAGAATTACAAATTAATGCCTAATCTTATCTTCCACTAAAAATTGAACACCCGATGAATTCCGCTAGTATCGATTTTATTCCTGATCACTCCCCGCCAATCGATCGTAATCAACTCCCTTACTATATTCGACTAACAGAAGCTAGTAATTTCAGAATCTAACCGATCGGTCGACGCGTTGATTCGGCGCGATAAAGTAATCGAGCGTTAATCGATCGGTGAATGCAACAGGAATTGAACTCTCACAACTGATCGATTCAGAACAATTGCACGTTAATGTTTCCCCCCCGAAATCTTGTTTCCTTTTTTTCACTTCAGTTTTCAAATGTTTGGAAAATGCAGGTTTTCGAAGTCGGGGAGGAAATTTCAAAAATCAGAGCGAAGAGAAGAGAAGAGAAGAGAAGAGAAGAGCGCGTCTGTCGATCGATCGATGGCAGGGAAGCTCTGCCATCGCCATCACGCCTTCATCCAATCGCTCATGGCCCGGGGCCCGATCGCTGACACAGATGCCAAAGCCATGCTCGCACATCTCTGCCCTCAAGGTAGGTCCGCTCTCTCTCTCTTTCCCTCTTTCTCTTTCTTTCTTCTCGGACGCTGCTTTCGATGCAACGCCGTCAAATGTCTGAAAAATGCTCCGTAAGCGCCTCCGTCTGCGTCCATTTCGAGGTTTATGCTCCGTCGAAGATGTTTCATGCAACTTCTAGTGAACTGTTTTCAGATAATTGAGAGGAATTCGTAAGGAAAGGCCTAAACTAAGATATATAACTTTGAATACCTTGGTGTTTCTCAGAGCTACTAGGCACGTATACTCCCCTGCCTGCGTCTATTTCCAGATTTATGTTCTGTTGAAGATGTTTCATGCAACTTTTAGTGAACTGTTTTCAGACAATCGAGAGGAATTCCTAAGGAAGGCCTAACCGAAGATAAATAAAATTTGAATATCTTGGTGTTTCTCAGAGCTACTAGGAACGTATCCTCCCCTGCCTGATGAGCATCTCTTTGTGTATGTTTATTTCTGGTCATGACATCATCATGTCAAGACATGACTATTACGAATGTTTCTTGTTTAAGCACATGACTATGTGATTCTTTATTGTGCCAAGGTTTAGTGACTCTTGTTTATCAAGTCAAGTTATGGCAAGTGCTGTTGTTTATCTTGAACATTGAAGACTGTGATGTGAAGATATGTCTGCAGTGTTGTCAGCATATGTATCATACCGTCAGATGTGAACGTGTGTTGTGCACATGGAGACACTGGTTTCTATTGTATGACCTGAAGCCTTGTGATGCCGACTACGACCATAATGTGCATAGCGGCTTGTTATGTCTTACAATGTCGAGATACCAAGATCCTTTTGTTTATTCCATACATGATGGCTGGTGATTTCAAGATTTCAGTTATAGTTTGATCTTTGGACAAAGGAAGTAAATTCAATGTAGTCCTGAGGCTTTGTGACATGCTAACAGAATCTCCTTTTCCTTTTCCTCAGGATCTGAGGAGTTATCACAATTTGTTGCAGCCATCAATAAAGAGCTGAACTTTTTACAGTTGGAAATTAGGGTTGCTACTAATCAGTATGATGGGAAACTTTACTATGGTATTGTTAATAAAGTTGGAAATGAACAGGCCAAGCTGGGAACACGATATACGCATGCTCAAATATCATTTTTTAAGGCCGTGGTGAGTTTAGTTTTTCTATGATCTTCAGGCACAGTATGGGAACATTTGATTGCACATAATGATCAAAGATACATTGCACAAAACTAACGAACAAAACACGTACGCATAAACCAAATGATTACAGGAAAGTATTGCTGACTCTATAGTCGGATCAATAAGGCCAACTTTTGGCCCTGCTCTACTGATGGGGCTTGCTGATTTCCATCCAAGCTTTACCATCAATTGTGCATCCTAGTAGGTTAGCCTAAAAAATATATACCTAACAATATCTAAGGAGACTAATGTTGCCAAAGGGAGTTTGTGGATTTTCTGCATACTCATTTGATACCACTATCTTAGTTGATGATTGATTACATTAGGAAGTACATTAATGCTGAGGAATCCCCTGATGGTGGTAGCTGATTTGTGCTGCAATACTGGAGTATGCTATATTTTAATATTTGGTTTACGTTTCAGTTGGAGAGAATAATTCTTGATACTTCATTGGAAGGGAAGATATCAAGCATTCGAGCTCTTAATTTGCAATTGGATGCACAGGTATTTTTTTTCAACATATCTGCATATTCTCAGCTTTTCTCTTATCTGCTTAATTTTTTCAGTGGCCCAAATTTTCTTATGCTAGAGTGATGAACGAGACAATCTAACACAAGCCCCAGTTTTAAGCCTGACTCTGGCACAGAGAGAGAAGACCTTACAAGACCTTACACATGATCATTGGTTGAAATATTCAGCAGATGGAACGGTTGCCTTGGGTGTTCGGTCTTTCCTGGAGTTGTGGAATGTTTTCAAGAATTATGACGTTCCTATTTGTAGTGTTTGCAATGAAGCAGGAATAAAGGTATGCTTTTTTTCCAAGGTATCGTTTTATAGAGCAATTCTGTCCCTATTTTTTGGGTTGATTTGAAGTACTGTACAGGCCCAAGCATGTCAAAATGAGGAGTGTTCAGTGCGAATGCATGATTATTGCATTGAAAAGAAGTTCCATCGTGCAAGAGTATCTCTCTCTTTCTCTCCCCCTTCTCTCTCTCTATATATATACACATGTCAGCATACCTACTTGCTATCATGGATTGTCATAG
This sequence comes from Azolla pinnata, assembly GCA_037176905.1. Lineage (NCBI taxonomy): Eukaryota > Viridiplantae > Streptophyta > Polypodiopsida > Salviniales > Salviniaceae > Azolla > Azolla pinnata. The sequence continues at coordinate 43,753 of JBBBWG010003448.1, forward strand.
ATCTTTAGTTCTTATTTGTCTTAACAATTGACATAGGTACCAAGAGAATGCCCGCAATGTAAAACTGAATGGATCATAAATGGCGCTCGAGTTTCAGGAAGTGGGCCGGAAGCTAATGAAGTTTTTGAAGAACAACTCCCTAGTCCTTCACCAGGTTTGAGGAGGCTACGCAAAAGACACAAGGCACGTGATGACGATTGACCATTGGATTCTCACCAGCTATATATGTTGCCTCTTCTATATTGCAATGTAAAATATTCTAGAGATCGTTTCTTGCACAAATGCACAGATTTTTCCGTCAGCATAAAAAAAATCATGTTTTAGATGCAATCTTTGAGGCAAATGGGATGATTTGTTCATCATCCCTCACTCTAATTCTGAGTGGTCACGGATATGTATTGATATCCAAGCTGAAGAGAGCATCTACAGTCTTTTTGGTCAACAATTTGTGCCTTGTATGTGCACAGCTGTTGTACTTGTATTGAATGCTTTTGATCTTCAGCTTTTTGACAAGCTGTACATATATATCAACGTTCAACGAAGAGTGAACATTTCTTTGGAAGGTGCTGACGTATCCGATGCTTTGCCTCTCGCTCTACAGGTTTTGGTTTTCATGGTATATGTTATTATTGCCACCCGAATGTGCTCTCTTAATTGTGTTATCACCCGACTTTTGATGTGTCACATCGTTTAATTGTGTTCTGCGAAATTTTAGTTCATTTTCCCTCTGAATGCACACAATGCGAATAAGAATTTATCATCAGATCTGTGGAATCTATGCCAACAACGCCTGATCTAACTTATGCCTTCTACTGGTTGTGCTGTTGCACACGGTTGGGCTACATTTACCACAGAAGTCTTGACAATCCTACAAAATGAGCAGAGGTACTTGCTTAGTGAAGCCAACAAACAGTTTGCCTTCCAGTGATAATTGTTGCGAATGCTATCGATGCTACTCCCTGGTGAGAGAGCAGTTCCTGCCTTGATGATAGAAAACGGAGAATTAAAAAAATGCTGGGAAGAATGGTCAAAAGGCGATTAGAGGAAGAAGCCACCAGCGAGGATCGAACTCGCGACCTTTCCCTTACGAAGGGAACGCACTACCACTGTGCTATGGAGGCGTGTGATTACCTTTAGAAATTTATTTATATATATAATAGATAAGAACGACTCATGAATCAGTTCTACGTCCAAGATATCAACAGAAAGCTATCTTTTGATTTCTAAGAAAGAAATGATAAAACGTTTGTGAAACAATCCTCTGTAAGCAATTTTGCAGTTCTCGATTATCTTTGACAGTGTGGTCACCAACCTGTTACTAAATCATTACATAACTTTTATGGCCTTTTCTGCCACTAGTTCAAGACGACCAATTCTGTTCATTACTAATACAAGTATATACTCGTTTATTACCTGGCGAAGATTAAATAAGACGTTTAGCACACCATTTTCCCTCATCTTCGCAACATATTCTGTAACATACTCTCAAAGTATGACAACCAGATAGATATGAAAATTACTTTTTTCTGAATTCAGCGGTGTAAGAGAAAAAGCAAAAATCTCTATTGATCTTCTCAGAAAAATCTCAAATGCCTCGTACTTAAAGATGTCTCACCAAACCACAATATCGAGAGATTAGAATTTTGTTCTTGAAATTCAATCAATAATTTGGGTGAAGAAAGGGAGGAAACAACACTACAGACTCAACACAGGAATACCAGTAACAAACTCTACACCCTGTATCCTCTAGAGTTCCTGCGGCCACGAGCTTTCTCAAATTTCCTTCCTTTGGATCTTACATAGGGTTTGGCAGTGCTGTGAGGAACACCAGGAGCTCTTCCAAAATGCTTCACAGCCTCCCTGGCATTCTTAGGGCCTCTGAGAAGTATCTACATATTGCAAAAAACATGTTTCGGAGCTTTAAAAATATTACTAATTAACTGAAAGCATAAAAAGCTGCCAAAATCTGCCATAAAATTTACAGAAGCCTGCATCAATACAGAAAAAAAAACTCTAATCTAAAAGCAGTTGAGGGACAGAATTTCCAAACCGTAGACACTATGACCTCACATAAAAGTCTTGGCAACACTTAAATACGCCACAATTAGAAAAATGTACCTTTTACTAGACAGAAAAATCTGATCAGCTGAAATAGATGCTGATAGGAACAGAAATTTGATAATGAATATCACCATCTGGGATAGAACTCTTGTAGATAGTCAACGTCAATGCCACAACCAGAATAATGCATATTTTCCTAAGCAGTCTGAACAGCTGAAATATATTCTGATGGATTACCAACAAAGAAAGAGAAGGTGTAATGATGTATCTGTTCCTAGATAGTCTTAATAGCGAAAATATATGTTGATGAATTTTAGAAGCTGATCAAATGTAAAGCTAATGCATTTCCTAAACATACCGTGTTAGATCCTGTAGGTGCTCTCAATGCAAGCTGATCAAACGTAAGGCACTCTCCACCAGCTTTGTGGATTCTTGCACGAGCAGTCTCGGTAAAGCGCAAAGCAGCTATGCTCAACTTGGGAAAGTCGTGTAGCCTCACATCATCTGTCACTGTTCCAACGACAACTGCAATTTTCCCATCCTACATACAGATGAAAGGAGGGGTAAATGCAAGACCATAAAAAATTATGTACATTGAAGATGCATTTGCAAGGACATACACAACAAAACAGGTAATGTAGGGTTCTTTAGTTAAGGAATACATGAAAAAATACCTAGCAGTCTGTTCATAATACTTGCGAACCTGAGGGAGAACACCTAACAGAATGTGGTTTAACTCATCAGATACTACCAGCTCGTGGATGATTCCCGGACAGATGCACTAGGTTTAAACTCAACGTGCAGCTCAGCATACAAAACTATCATCTCTTCATAATATGATTATTGCTAATAAGTTCAATCATTTGATGATAATATAACAGGAACTAGACAATAAACCAAGATTGGGTGTTGTTAAGAGCAAAACAAATGGAAAGTGCGAAACTACCTTTCCCTCCATGTAGCGTTTGAGGCGTGAAAGAGAGAGGGGAGCTCTATTCGTTCTACTCATGAAAAGACGTTTAAGAATAACAGCATTGAAAGGACTGCCAGTTCTCCTCACCAGAAACCTGTAGAGCTATAAGAAACCATAGCAAAAACGAAGAATTACATTTGAAGGTCGATGGCTATACCAGAAGCAATAATCTTCTCTACCTTAACAACAAGCTTCAGGTAAACATTATCGCTCTTAGGAGCTGTACGCTTAGTCTTCTTGTTTCGTCCGCCGGCAGGCAAATCAATACCCTATAAATCATCAAATTGGAAAATGACTGAGGTGGAAGGACAGTATCTATTAACGGATGATTTCACACTATTACGGGCCATTCCATGCTGGCAAACTCGTAAGATTACAGTACAAAAACTTTGGATACACTATCACGTGGAAGCATTTATCATTAGACGAATCGAAAAAACAAAAGATCACGTTGTATACTTTCTACTTATGTATGAATCGATGAGTTGCACTCGTGCAATTAAGTTTACATTGAAACCTAATTACAAAATCCACTGCCAACTTGACAATGACCAATTATATTAATGTGATCTCTGCGCTTCCTCACTATTAATTGTTGTGGCAAGATCCATCTGATCAAATTTCCACAGTTCAATTTCAAAGTTCCAATGCGACCAGTTGCTAGTAAACAAGAAAGCATTTCAAATGTTTTTGTTTCAGCCTCGACTTGGTGGAAAAGCAAAGGCCTTCGTCCTGAAATTGTCCTACTTTCGAGCCATACAAAAGGCAGGCATGCCTGATCTGAGGGAGATAAGCTGCCGATCATGCAAATGACAGATTTATTATGATTGACATGAGTCCGGAACACTTAATGCGAAACAATTTCGACGCCGGCCATAGAAACGAGTAAGGGAGAGATGTTCACGGAAATTAGAAAGAAAGAAAGGAACAAAAAAACAAAAAAGCCTCCTCGTGAAGATACAGCCACCCAGCGCAGAGAAGAAACAACGAAGCCTTCAACGGAGAGGAAGGAACGGCTTACCATAGAGCACCGAAAGATCAGAAAGCAGGTGCAGTACAGACGGAACGCATTGGCAGGAGTTGAAGGTGCAGCGAAACGGGGCGAGGAAAACGGGAAAAAAAAAGAAAGAAAAACAAAAGGGGAGAAGACGGGATCGAAGAAGAGGAACGAGATGGTGCAGGACTTACCATGGAATCTGATCTGGAGCAGCTCGATCTTCCTGCGGGCGATGCTCGCGCCTTCGGCCGAAGCAGGAAGCAGAAGCCGTCTTCACAACGCCGGTTCTAGGGTTTTGCTCATGTGTGAACTTGGAATGCATGGTACGCATCGCATGCATACATCGTGCATCATGTATGTATGTGCGCATGCATGGATGTTTGCGTATGTACGCATGCATATATGTATGTGCGCATGCGTGGATATGTGCGTATATACGCATGCATATATGCATGTGCGCATGCATGGATGTGCGCTTATGTACGCATGCATATATGTATGTGCGTATGCATGGATTTGTGCGTATGTACGTATGCACATATGTATGTGCGCTGAATGAAGTATGCATGTATGTATTTGTGTACGTCTTGTAGGTACGTACGTACGTACGTATGTGTGTGTATGTATGCGTATGTACGTATGTGTGTGTACGTAGCTACGCATGTATGAAGGCATTGTGTGTGTCCGCATGCATATATACACAGATAGATACACATGTGTGTGATGCATGCACATATCAGCCTTTTTTTTTTCTCCTAAAATGTGAATGCATGCATGCATGTATGTATGTGCTTGTATGGATCTATGTATGTATGTGTGCATGTACGTGCTTGTATATGTATGTGTGTGCAATGTATGTATGTATGTATGTGCTTGTATGTATCTATGTATGTATGTGTGCATGCACGTGCTTGTATATTATGTGTGTGCAATGTATGTATGTGGTATGGTGCATGCATAAACACAGATAGATACACATGTATATGGTGCATGTCCATATCTCTCTTACTATGTGAATGCATGCATGCATGTATGCATTCATTTATGTATGTGTATGTACGTATCTGCTTGTATGTATGTATGTATGTATGCGTGTGCATATGTATCATCTGTGTATCTATGTGTACTTGTGTGTTCATAACATGCATGTAGGTTTGCACACTACTCTCAGAATTTGATCATGATGCCTTGTAATAAGCTGTTAGAAAAGATTTATTGGCATCTAAACTTCACAGAGTTAATGAATTGCAGCTAATAGGCTGGTGAAAGCAGTTGAGAGTTAATGAATTGCAGCTAATAACTTCACAGATGTTATGGAGTATGACGCGAAATTATCAAGAAAACTGCAAAGTGTGAATCATGCTAATACAAACAATAAAGCAAGAAAATCTTCAGCACCTTGAGGATATGAATATCTTCAGCACACAAAAACACAATTGGGCATCTCCAACTGATTCAAGACAATCACGTTTTACAACAGAGGTGCTGAATTCTTGTGGTCATTCTAGTCAATACTATGTCAAACCAGAATACATAATTGTATGGCTATAATCATTAGCGAGTCATTAATGATCCATTTACTGTACAACCATCCCAAACTCAATATCTAACCTCACAGTCATAAATCTGGTCGATCTAGAGTCGTAGAAAGGTTATTGGAGCCTAATCATCCCAATGATCATTTCTGAATAATTAGAGTTGTATACTAGACTGTGGCCATTATATTCCATAGTACTGTTCACTTGGGACAAAAGCTGATGCAATTCATCTGAAAATTAGAGATGACCTGAGGTAGAAATTGCAATACATGAGTGGTTTGATAATCCTAAACGCTATATTGGAGAACAGATTAGCTTGCCTCCTATAATCCTGTAATCTGATGTAACCCAAATTTTTGGGTGCAGAGTGAATCATAATTTTCTGTTCTTACATTTCCTGCCTACCACCTTGGAGCCCATGAGCTAAATTAGCTAGGTAAGGATCGGACTGCGAACCATTTGTCAGAAGAAGCACTAACTTGTTCAGTTCTTTGTCAAACTCTTCTTCAATTTTCCTGTGAGGAGTAACAACGTGAAAACAATGAAAAAAGACATTCAAAGAAGAACAAAACTTGTGATTCAGGGGTGGCTTTACCCCAACGTTGTGCGAAAGGTCATCTCATCTGATGGATTAAACACCCTCCCTTGTCGGCTTCTTGAAGCTTTAATTGCCTTTGCTGATGTCTGCGTGTCTGTGAGGTCACCTGAGTTTATATCTGGGGTGAACATTGAAGGTATTAACCACTGTGTTGCAGTTGCATATTGTAGGCAGATGGACTTCAGCTTCTCAATTTTCTGCACAGATGTGCTGACCAGTCACTCAAGTATATAGCATAACAACAATCTTAATAGCAATCCAGTACAATTGTAAGAGTAAAGGAAGAACCTGCACTCACCCTAAGAATATTAAGCCAAAGCAAGAGACACTCTTTGAGGCATTTATCCAAGAAAGAGTTATGTTGTGCTATCACCTGATCAAGAAAGTGAACTCCTGGCATTAGATAACATCCCCCCAAAACCCTAAACCACCTACGATGCTACAAAAGACTCATCAACTAGCATTATTGACCTCATCGATGCTTTTTAGTGACTGCAGTTTTCCCTGCATCACGTGCCAGTTGGGCTCAATTACCTGCAATTACCAACTGGTCAGTATTCCAATAATTTAAAAACTTACTTAGCTCAGCAAACAAATTGTCTATCCTTTTGAATAATACACGTTCAAAGAAGCTTAGTTCTTCCCTCAAATGCAGTTGGCTTGATTTCTATTTATTCTGAAGGTTTTACCGCTAATAAGTTTTCGTTCATATTTAAAACTTGACGTCTGCCACAATTCTGCCTATAAAAAACACAGCGTCTCCTGTAATCATTTCTTATCTCAAATAAGAATACCTACAACATCTTCGTACCATTTTATATTCTAATAGCTGAACCCTTGATCTAACAATAACTGCAAACCTCACAATGGGATGCACCAGAATTCTAATGTTTGACTACAAGATTCCAAGAGATACAATTGTTTAATCATCATAGTCTGTTTCGGAATAGATATCCATGAGGAATTCTTAAAATGACCAGTTTATATTGTGTTTCTTCCTAGTGAGGATTTATAGAGAATGAATACAAAAAGCCAGGGATAATCTTGACTAATGATTTAACCTGTTCTAAAAGAAAGTGCATATATGAACAAACACACTAATCCTGATATTTTCACTTCCAATACCTCAAATGTCAGATAATGTTCAAAAGTCTGGGTGAAATGTAGCATTCTTTGGCAAAGAACATAAGATTGTGGCATTAGTGTCCCAATAAACTGAAGTCCACGTGTTGCCTATATCAGAAGAAAACCAAATAAAGTCCAAAATCTTGAGCTCACAAGTTTGCTGAATTTTCACCAAAGAAAAGGCCTACCTTGTGCACTTGCCAAGTGCCACAAAGTTGTCGTTCAACATGCTTACAATGGAAGAGAAGTCTGAATAGAAGCTGGTACTTCATGAGTGCCTTCCTTGATATAACAAGTGACAAAGGCCATTGTACCTGTTTCCTTCCAAATTGAAACTCAGCCTTAAGCATAAACAATACCATCCGAAACAGCTAACTAACAGAATATTATGAACCTTATAATTCAAGGTGAACGTATCAAGGCCTGTTATAACTCCCGATGAAGCTTGGCTGAGAGCTGGATCTAAAGCCCCTGAATCTCCAAATTTTTCAACCCACAATGCATCTGAAATGCCATCAGCTCCAGCCTTGAGATTCTCAATATGTTTAAGTAGTGGTACTTCCTCCTACATATTCAGTACAATCTGTAAATACTGCCAAATAAGTTTACTATGAAATGAAGTTAGTAGTATACGAACTTAAGCACAGCTGTGAGATAGATTTCCCTCTTAATGGCTACTTGGCATAAAAAGTAAACCAGTAGCCACAGAAATATGTCTAATCTCTGTAGCACTACCCATTGATAATAAATATAACATACCACATTGCAAAACAAATCTTCGTAATAAGGATCTGATGCAGTAACCGAAGTACGTAATGCCAGGTCAAGGAGGGACTGCAATATGAAGAATATGTAGAAATTTTATAAGACATTGAGAAAGAAACCATTGATCTTATGATCAGTACATAATTTGCACTAGTGAGACCTCATCCAACCTGTAGCTTCTCCACTGATATTGATGATGGCCTCTTTGCTAGCTCATCTTTCGCAATATCCATGAAGTGAACAAGGAAGTCCCCCTATATTTAGAAAGCGACGACAAAAGTACAGCACTGAGAAACAACTGACAGAACTCAATGGAACTTGCCTGAGGTGCCTTGTGGATCAATTCACTTAACTGAGATTTCATCAAAATCATATACCTGGTCTACCAAAAAATAGTGCTTTACGGAGCGGAGACGACCCATAAGGTCAAACTGGTTAACAAGTTCAAAACAGATATCAGTGCACATGGATTGCCAAATACATGATAGTTTGATGATTCACAGTTTAGCTCACCTTTTGAACAATCAAGTTTAGAAGTTCTGCACTAGCAAAATTGTATGCAACATTGATTCTCTCCAGATAATGGCGGGTCCCAGTGTTTGATTGTTTGGCATCGTCTGGGAACGGAATCTAAGTGAAGGAGAGAGGTGATAATGTCATCCAAATGAGATAAGAACAAAAGAGTGGCCCGTGTAAATAGAGCTCTGTTATGTATAAGTCATCATTTGGATCATCATTACTGGAAGTTTGTAACCAAGTGGGTGCACCTGTACACTGTGACCACATTCTCGCATTGCATTCAAGTACTTCCCAGTTGTAAGGATAGTCTCAGCGGCATTTGAGAGAAATCCGGGCAACTCTTGCTTCAGGCTGTACCGCTTTTGCCAGTATGTTGCATTATAATCTTGACTTAAGCTCTCCTGATGACCAGATGCATAACATCAGTGTAAACGACTGATATAACGAAGAGTATTACATGACTAACCTTCTGAAGTGCTTTATTCTCATCGATGAAAAATTCCCCGTATGGATCATCAATCACTCCTTCGTATACCCATCTTCATAACCATTAAAAAACCTCTGATTAGAAGTAGTTTTACGTTACAAGTGATATTTTCCACAAATGTCTGTTATATATACCGTTCAAGTATCCTCAAATATGGTGCACTGGCATATTGTGAGAGTTTTTGAAGCAACAACCTCACAGCATTATCACCTGCTATTGCTGCTGCCTATATGTTTTATAAAATAAGTATCCTTTGCACGTTTACCACTTGTTCAACTCTCATGAAACATTCAAAATAGTGGTCACCTGGTTTTCTAATAAGTTTAATAATCCAGCCCCAGCAAAAGTCCCACCAGTTGCTTTAAGAACAACAGTTGTCACGGCTTGCATTGCGCTCATCATTGGCTAACGCAACAAAAAGAGAATTCAGAACTGTATTGTTGGAAAGTAACCACAACTAACCCTAAGGAACTTAAATCCTACCTGGCAGAAAAACCATAGCCCTTGAAGAGAAAGCCGACCTAGTCGAAATTGATGCTCAAGTTGTGCCACCAATGCATGATAATCCTGTGAAGAAATTTCCAAATAGTGTGTATCATTATCTGAGATCTTTTGACAATAAACTCACTATTGGGTTCCTAGTTTCAGCTAAAATTCAGCATGGCCTATAAATCAACTCAGAGACCTTGCCACAAAGCATGCAAGCAAAAACTCCATGGAAAATATCAATTAATGCCAATGAAAAAGGTTTTCAAAGGTGTTATTTTACAATTCAGGAGAGGACCTCGTGGATAGTTAAGTTTATGACAAAGTCTGGGTTTTCTTTAAGCAGAGTCACTCGCAGAAGGAACTTCTTGTAAATTATAGAAGGAATTCACTTGAGCGTGGCCATAACGAATTTGCACACAGAAACTTAAAAGGATGGGCACCAAAATAGCAAGAGGTCAAGCATTTGAAAAAGCATTGAACTCGCTGAAGTTCACACAACATTAAACAAGTGCAAATTGGTTCTCCATACTTAGTAAAATCATTGATTATACGAGTGATCCATGTTCAACTTACTAAGAAAGTGCATTGATGCACGAAAAGAATACAAACGAATTGTGTACTGTATGTGATCCAAATCTAAGCGCCTATACAAAGTTTGAAAGAAAATGATGGCAAAATAAGTCCAGTCACACAGTCCAAAGTCTAAACACAAATTCCACAGTTAAAAGAAGTTAAGATAATGCCGATCAAATAGGTTCGTCACTTATCAAATATACAGCAATACATCCTTTAAAAATCTGGTTGAATAAAGGAAAGGCAATTCCAAATCACGTGCTTATATTTCTTGACTTTCTCGGAGTAACCTCAAACCTGTAAAATGGCCCTGAGTGCAGCAGCAAATGCATGATTCACCAAACCATGTTTGAAATGCGAACGTGACTCTACGAACTGGCTGACAACCATATAGTTCTCACATAATGGCAAAATCCGCTTAGCTAGCTCCTTCAGCAAAACAGTAAAAAATTAAGCCTCCACAGCTTCATTATACAAACAATCCTTCGATAAAAAAATTAGTTTTCCACTTGCCTGAAGGGATAAATCCATGGATGGATCAATGTGAAAACTTAATGATGCATCCTTCAAACTTCCCCTTTTTACTGATAGGTATTTTCCTTCTATCCCCACCATTGAAAACAACAAATCATCAATAAGGAGAAGCTCCTGCAGTTAAACAAATATCAAATCATTTGAAAATAGTGCTACAGTTATACCAACAGATTGAATACAGTTTATGGGGTGACATCTTTTCTAGATTGGACAGACTGAAACTTTTTCAGCAACAAGATAAAAATATTTAAAAACGGACCCTAACCTGAACTGATACCCCAAATATGCCAATCGCTTTGTTAAGCTCGTCCATACTGCAACAATCACCACCAGGTTTTGCATGCACACTACATGGAATACGAAAAATCAACAAAGTTTGAAGTAAAACAATAATATTCACCATAGGCTGTCTGATAATGCTCCTTTGCTTCTATGTTGATTCGTTCTGCCCTCTTGCATCTTTCATGTCCAGAATTCCCAAGGTTAGGCATACTATTATAAATCGAATCGAAATGTATAGCACATTTTTCTTTAGCATAACTGATTACCTGACAGAACAGCTGCCCTGTTAAAAATGGCCTTTCACTGTTCCACCTAGGTGTTACTGGGTAAGAAACCCCTTCAGTTGATAGGTTGGAGACATTGCTTGAATCTGCATTCTTGAAATTGTTTTAACTCGTAAGATGTAATATGAGAGCATTTTGTTGGTCTACAATAGGCAACAGCATCAGTATGCTCTTTTCTGTCGCGAGAGCATCATCACAAAGGACTATAAAGAGCTCTGACTCGGGGAACCAGAGAGCACACAAACAGAGCCCAAATGCAGATATTTTATTTTCTGACAACATCTGACACATGATTCATTAGCTTTATAGATTTAACTGTTTCAAACATTCTACTGTTCCTATTGTTTTCGATTTAATAAGCTAATCGTGATATAGATTTTGCTTATATTCCTTCTGCGACCACTATCTGGTGAGCTACATTTCAGATAAAGCAAACACTACACAATTATGTGCTCGTTCACGTTGGCTACTCGATCAATAAAAACATTTTGAGTGATCTCGAGAAAAACGTGTGATTGTCTTAGTTCTGATTCAAAATTTTCACTTGTGACAATAACAAATCCTTTTCTTTGGTTTGTGAAAAGCCTCTTGAGAATCTCTGTGACATGTATGATTCGATATCATGGAAAAGGCATCGAATGAAAATCACAATGTGCTATGATGAGGGGGAAGAAACGCATCTGACCAATCATTTGTGCTTTACAGAATTTTCTCTTGTTACTGCCTTTCTTTCTTCCATTGATCAAAGACATTTTCCAGCAAAAGTACACACCATATAATGCAGTCTGAGCAGTAACGAGATAACACTTTCTAGATGTGACTGATGTTTTGCTAAAAGACATGTGGCACACAATCAATGAGTGACCATTCGAGTGATTTTTTAGTCTTCAAAATTTTCCATGAACATTGTGCAGATTTCATAGGAAGACAACAACTCCAATATGTTTTCCACGAGCAAACACGGGAAAAGGACTAATTTTGATAGATTGTTGAGTATGGAAATGCTAAAAAACTCCATACGTCTCCCCTTCCCCCCCGAAAAAAAAAGAAACTAATCGTAAGAAAATAAACAAAATGCATGCTTCCTCTAGAAATAAGCGTTCCAAAATACAGTTTTTCAAAGACAGCCAGAAATGTTTTCTCACGCGGAAGAACCCTGGAAGCCAACTGCAGTGGACATGAAACGGCGAGATCTGATGGAGCGGGGGGGGGGGGGGGTTCCAGCAAGAAGGCACACGGATAGAGAGCAAAACGCACCTGATGGAGAGGCCAAGGACGGAGACGATTCAAGCTTCTGCGCGGAGAATGAATTGGGGGCGGAACGAAGCTGGCGCAGGTGATGATGATCTCTGTGAGCCGGGATGTGGGACGGATTGGAGGAGCATCTGCGCGATTCGTCGTGCGCAACGGAAGGATCCATGTGGCGGGGGAAGAAGAGCGCAGATCAGGCCATGAGATCAGCTCTCAGATCTCCCTCCAAAAAGCAATGCGTGTTTTTCAAAGAAGCTAGCTTAGGTTCGGGCCCAACGGAGGCTCGGGCTAGGCTCGGGTTTTAGGTTCGGTTTTTGCTTCGGTTTTAGGTTTGGTTTCGATTTGCTCTTTTATAGTTTAGGTTTAGTAGGTTTAGCTTTAGATGTTCTTGTCTTCGACCTTGACCCTTTGCTTTGGAACACTTGATCTCAAACTAGTTTATCGACTCCGAATAGTCCGTGATCGATGCCTGTGTTTGCGCCTGAGCTACTGCTAGCCTGTAGGTTCGGGGCTAAATAAACGAAGGCTCGGGTTAGGCTCGGTTTGCTTCGGTTCAAGCTTGGTTCGATTCGCTCTCCCGAAGTTTTCGTTTCGGTTTGTCGCTTGTTCTTCTCCAATTTCAGTAGTTTCAGCTTTAGATGCGCAATCTTCATCCTTTAGAAAGCTCATTTGAAGCCAGTTATCGACTCCAAACAATCCACGATTGATACATAATGTATGTCTGTATATGCGTGTGCCCCTCTCACTATGTTCTTCAAAGAAGCTATAGCTTGGGTTCGGGTCTGAACAGAGGCTCTGGTTAGCTTCGGTTTTTGGCATGGCTCTATTTGCTCTTCTAACTACAGTTTGGCTTGGGTTTGTCTCTCGAATTAACTGGCTTTAGCTTTAGACGTTCTCGTCTTCGACCTCAACCCTTTTGGAACGCTCATCTTTAACCAGTTGTCGATTCCAAACAATCCACGATCAACATCTGTGTTTGCACTCGTGTCGACGATGATTCTACCAGAGCTAGAATGAAGCTATCGAGGTTCGGCTTGTTTACCTTTTCTTACATGCAAAGAGCTTGGTCATGATCGGGTTCAACTAAGAAATTTGAAGTCAGTTTTCGATGAAAGGAGGGAACCTCTGATGTGGTCAAGGGCCCGTTTTCGCATATAACCGATCGCAACTAGAAACCCTCATCGTAATGCTTCAGCTCCTACACAATCGCACTACAGAAGTAGTAAGTTTTCAGACGGAACCGGAATAGAAGATTGGCCTCGAACATGTTTCCGGGGACAATGGCCATTTCGGGAAGCATGGCCGAAGAAGATTGTCTCGTCAAACCCCATGGTTTTTTGTAAGAAACATCTAACCATGGTTTGTATGAACGGTAAGCTCAACCAGGATGTCTAACCATGGTTAGATAGGACGGAGCTTAACCAGGATGTCTAACCATGGTTAAAAGCACGGAGCTTAACCAGGATTTCTAACCATGGTTAATTACGTGGGAAGGTTGTCTAACCATGGTTTGCGATGGGCGCCGAACCGCGGTTAAACAGGTAACCATGGTTAAATATTTGCAGAGAGGTTTATGGCATACCTAGGAAATGTTCTCTGTTCGTTTCTGTTCTGTTCTGTTCTGTTCTGTTCTGCTCCGTCGAGCGCGCGCGCGAGCGATCGAATCGAGCGAGACAGTCAGACAGACAGACACAGAGCGCGCCAGCGGATATGCGGAAAGTCTTCTGCAGCAGACGATTCGTCAACAGCATCCTCCGTTCTTCCCTGCTCCCGCGGAGAAGCTCCCATGAATCCTTCCTCGTCTCAAGCGACATGCCCCCCCGCTGCTTGAAAGGAGAGAGGAACCACCTCCCGCGGCAAATCCGAGCAGGTGAAGGGAAGAAATCCGGTTTTGCTGCCAGCGGGCACCGCTGCTTCAGCGCTGGCGTGCCGGAAAGGAGCATTTCAGCTCTCTCTGCCGATCCTGTTGACAAGTATACGTTCTCGTGGGACGAGCCTTTCGAGAAGGAGGAGGCAGAAGGAGCTGAAACGTCCGCTGTTTCTGGGACTGGAAGTAAGGCCATGGCGCCAGGAAAGCTCGGCAGGCTTATTATCAGGCTCGACCCCGAGGAGTCAGTTACGCCTCTTCTCCAACAATGGGAAGAAAAAGGCCACTCTTTCCCAAAGAATGCCATTATCGTTGCCTTAACGAAATTGAAGCGGCAGCGGAGGTACAAACAGGCACTAGAGGTATGCTAGCGCAACAGAATGTGGGATTCCCTTTTTCCTGTATCCATTTCCGGACGTGTATTAGATACGTTTTCGGTGAGATATATGTGCAAATATGCATGCATATTTTGATCCCTTTTGGTGTGTACATGGTCGTATGTGGAATATGCATGCATATTTGATCCCTTTTGGTGCGTACATGTTCGTACATGTAATATGCATGCATATTAGATCCTTTTTGGTGTGGATATGTTCGACTGTGTAATATGCATGTTTATTAGATCTTTTTTCGCGTGCTTGTATTTGCATATGTAGTATGCAGGCACTTTCCTGATCTGTATGTGTGTGTTATGTAGCGCGTGCTTATATATTTCTGGATGTACTACGTATGTGTGTATATATGCGTCAATTTATGTACATTTTTACTCATTAAGTATGTGCCATATGCATGCCCAATTATGTGTGCTGTATGTATATGGGCCTGTATCTATGTATGTGTATATGTATATATGTATTCGTGTACATTTTCTATGCGTGTGTTTTCTGGATTGATGTGTGTATTGACTTCTGTGTCTAGATGCCAATGCACGAATGCATGTCTCTATCTTATATATCCACGGTGGCCGGCACTTGTTCAATATCACTCATTTCACGATGATCTATGCACAGCATGTCTAAGCTTCTTGATGCCCGTATTTTGATCGTGCAGATTGCAAACTACGTAAGAACTGAGAATCTCTATGAGATGGATGATATCGATCACATGTACAGGCTCTATTTCACTGGCCAGACTGGGTCAATAGAGGATGTGGAAAAGTGCTTTGCAGAAGTTCCATCAAAGTGGTCAACCGAGGTAGTATACAACCAATTCATGGCTTGTTATATTGCGAGAGGCATGATTGCAGAAGCTGAGCAAACATTAGAGACATTGAAAACATCGGGGAGACCCCTTTCAGCTCTACCTTTTGGTCAGTTCCTTGCATTATATAGTAACCAACGGGACTTTGAAAAGGCTTCCAATTTGCTAAGAGAAATGAATGCGAGAAATATAGCACCTGACACAAGGACATATAACATCCTTATGAGTATGTCTTTGAAACAAGGGCATACAGACAAGATATTGGGGTTTTATAAGGCCATGACTGATGCAGGCATTGTTGCTGATAGTTTTACTCAGTCATTAGTCCTAAAAGCTTATACATCCTCAGGAATGGAAGGTGAAGCTAAAGCGTTGGCCGATGAAATGATGAAAAGGGATCCGGCAGATCACCATCTTGCGAATGATCTTTTAATCACAGTTTATGCAGATTTAGGGAAGGAAGAGGAGCTTAAGAAGCTTTGGAAGCGAATGTCGAGCTTTTCGAACCTCTCTGCTCGCTCCTATGGTGTGATGATCGAGTCACTGGGGAAGCTTGGGTTAATCCAAGAAGCTGAGGAACTTGCTACTCGAGCTGAGAGGAAGAATGGAGGATTAGTGGCAAGGATATATAATGCGATGATGAATGTTTATGCCAGACATGGCAAGATGAAGGCAGCGGAAGAGCTCCTAACACGTATTCAGAGGGATAGATCAAGGCCAAATGCAGTGACATACAGGTATCTTATCGAAGGCTATCTTAAATTAGACCACATGGAGAAAGCATTGGAGTATCTCCGCGTATCAAGGGAGAACTTAACGTTTGATCATTCGAAGCCGTGGCTTGCTTCTTTTTTGCTCGTGATCGAGAAGCTGGCAGAGAAGGGTGACGTCGAACGCGCCGAACATACATTTGAAGCGTTCACTACGGAGGGTCCATACAGGAGCACTTCGATTTACAATGCCCTGCTAAGGGCTTATGCTAATGCTGGCAGGAAAGCAGATAATTTTGTCGATCGGATGTCAAAGGATGGTTTCGAACCTGATGCAGAGACGCGGGAACTTTTGGGAAGAATCGGAACTTCAACAGAGCACGGCTTGACAAAGTAGGTATTGTCTTTTGTTGTTCTCCTTTTTGGCGTCCACTGCTTTTTAACGGATATATCTCCAGTTCATGTAATGCATTCGAGGGAGAAAAAGGGTAAGAAGTAAGAGCTGTGTGGTTATATGCCTCAAGGGAAAAGATTCATGACACAATGTGTTCCTATCCCCACAGGGGTGTCGTGAGCATGCGGGAAGAATGCATGATAGACATCAGACTGCTAAACATTAGCAGGTCTTGTATATGGCCAGCTAAGAAGAGTTTTGACTTCTTATGTTAGGGGGATGTTTCCCATGATCGCGTCTTGAACAGATTGTCAGGCATATCCTATAAACTCCCACTCAGATCTGTACCTCTGAATGTACAATTTTTGTAGAGTGTAAAACAAAAGGTGTAACAGAGTATAAAAACTCTCCTTCACCGATGCCCAACTTTGATGATCATATGGTATGTTGAAATGGATTTGATTGGATTGATTTGCTGCTAAATTGCAGTTAAAAATGAAGGATAACCAGCTAATTAATCATGGATAGAAAGAAAGGTAGCACGTGTTTTGTCAACAGTGATCCTAAAGATGCAAAACGAGTTTTGATGATTGTAAATTAAGCTTCAGATCTACTTGTAATTTGGGTGGTCGTGGTTAAAGATGATTTTTGAGTATGGCTTAATGTATGCTGTCAGCCGTGAAGATCATAATCATGCGGAAATCGAAATGCAGATGCTGATGCGAACTGAACCGACGAATCGGAGTCTTCCTAAGTGAACGAATCATGCGGCAAATCAAGCATGCATCAGAAGACTAAACAATCATCTGGCGAATCAAAATGCTTGTGCTCATACAAACTAACGAGAGATGTGATCATATGGTTTGGTAAGGGAGGTGACACGATCATGATGTACCGAACCCTAATTAGGGTTTTGGGGCAAATCGATTGATGATGAAAGAGGGTTTTGGTGGTTCTCTTTGGGCACTGTTTCCTGTGCTGTGTTTTCTGTGCTTTTGTCCTGTTCTGTTCACGTGGGCAATTTTTGTTCGTGATGTACGAAACCCTAAACCCTAGGCCACACCTGCAGTTTTAGGGTTTAGGGGCAAGAAACTGATGGAGGATGAAAGAGGGTTTTGGGTTCTGTGCTGTTTCTGTTTCTGTTTCATGTGGGCGATTTTGTTCATGATCCTAAACTCTATCTAGGGCACACCTGCACGTTTAGGGTTTTAGGGTTTCGATGATGAAAGAAGATAGGGTTCTGTTTTCTTCATCTTTGTTTTTTGCTGTTTGTTAATGTGGGCGGTTTTGGTTGAAAGGAAATCAGAGAAAGGACCGTTTTCTTCTTCTTCTTCTTCATCATCACCATCACACCATCATCACCATCATAACCATCATCATCTTCTCCACCATCATCACCACCATCACCATCATCACCACCATCACCATCATCACCATCACTATCACCATCACCATCACCATCACCATGATCATCATCATCATCACCACCATCACCATCATCACCATCATCACCATCACCATCACCATCACCATAATCATCATCATCATCACCACCATCAGCATCACCATCATCATCACCACCATCCCCACCACCATCACCACAATCACCACCATCACCACCATCACCATCACCACCATCATCATCACCATCATGATCATCAGCATCATCATCAGCATCATCATCATCATCATCTTCTTCTTCTTCTTCTTCTTCAGGTGCAGAACCCCGTTAGGTCAGAAAATCTCTGTTTTTCTCTTTCTCTGTGCGTGGGCCCCAAGCTCTCCATGTCTGCTTCCCCCCCCCCCCCATTCTTTGACCCCCCCCACTCAGAAGAAGAGCAAAACACAAGCCCACACTTCTGCAGCTCGGGGATTTTAGGGTTGCCGCTGCCTGCTGCTGCTGCTGCTGCTGCTTCTGCCCATGGGGAACGATGGTGAAGCGAAGCTCTTCGCCCCAATGGAGGAGGAGCATCGATGCTGGACCGCAGGGGATCGCTGAAGGTCTGGCGGGGGGCTGAGAGAGCAGTGCTTAGCAGCGAACGAATTTTGGGTCGGGAATCTTGTCAGGAATCGGAATCTTGTGAGGGATTCGGAGGAAGCCATAGCCGGTCGGATGGATCCTGCGGAGGAGGAGGAGGAGGAGGAGAGCCATCGCCAGAGGCGCCGGGACCATCATCATCGTCCGGAAGTGGAAGGAGAAGGAGCTGAAGAAGAAGAAGAAGAAGCAGAAGCAGGGGAAGAAGCAGGGGAAGAAGCAGCAGAAGAAGAAGAAGCAGAAGAAGAAGGTGGGCTTAGTAGCAGGAGCAGAGGAGGAGGAAGAAGAAGAAGAAGAAGCAGAGGAAGAGGAAGAAGCATCGCCATGGCGGGCAAGAATCCGAATCCAAATCCGAATCCGAATCCGAATCCGAATCCGAATCAGAATCCGAATCAGAATCCGAATCAGAATCAGAATCCCAATCCGATCCAGACACTGGCCCAGAATCCGAATCAGGACACGACTCAGAATCAGACTCAGAATCAGACTCAGACTCAGAATCAAACACAGAATGAGGCTCGGAATCAAACTCAGAATCAAACCCAGAATCAGACTCAGACTCAGCCTCAGAATCAGACTCGGAATCAGACTCAGAATCACAATCAGAAGCAGCTTCCGAATCAGCAGCTTCCGAATCACGATCAGAAGCAGCTTCCGAATCAGCAGCTTCCGAATCAACAGCTTCCGAATCCGAATCCGAAGCAGAATCAGAGATCGAGCAAGAAGAAGAAGGATCGGCACCGCAAGGTGGAGGGGCGGGGGAGGAGGATCCGGATGCCGGCCATGTGCGCAGCTCGGGTGTTCCAGCTCACGCGCGAGCTCGGCCACAAGTCTGACGGAGAGACCATAGAATGGCTTCTGCGCCAAGCAGAGCCTGCAGTGCTCGCCCACACAGGCTCAGGCACGCTCCCGGCCTCCTCCTCCACCTTCCTCTGCTCCCCAAACCCTAACCCTAACCCTAGCCCTAGCCCTAGCCCTAACCCTAACCCTCGCCCCATCATCTCTTACCCTAACCCTAACCCTAACCTTAACCCCAGCCATGGCCCTAACCCTAACCCTTACCCTTACCCTAGCCCTATCCTTGGCCCTAACCCTAGCCCTAACCCTAACCCTAACCCTAACCCTAACCCTAACCCTAACCCTAACCCTAACCCTAACCCTAACCCTAATTCCAGCCTTCTTCTTGGCTCCATAGCCATACCTCCATCTCTTCCTTGGCCAGCTACTTCTTCTCCTCCCCCCCCCTCCTCCTCCTCCGCCGCTGTGTGGATGCTCCCTTACATCCCTGATCACCATCCTCCTCCCCACTATCACCATCTCCATCACCATCTCCATCAGCAGCAGCAGCAGCAGCAGCAGCACCACATGTGGGCTTCTTCTGCTTCTGCTTCTGCTTCTTCTTCTTCACCGGCCATGATGATGCTCCCGCAGATGCTGCTTCCCCAGCCACCAGCATCATCATCATCATCATCATCATCATCATCATCATCATCGCTGTATGCACCCCACCACCGGCAGCTGCTGCCCTTGTGCAAAGAAGAAGAAGGAGGAGGAGGAGAGGAAGCAGTGGGGGAGGAGGGGCATCATCATCTGGGGCGGCTCGATTCCTTGAACGCCTTTGGGCAGCAGCAGCAGCAGCAGCAGGCGGCTATGGAATACTATGCGAGGCGATCCGAGCTACTGCTGCTACAAGAAGCAAGCCATGAAGCAGCAGCTCACCAGTCGCCCACGAGTCATGACAATGAGCACCGCCGTGGTGATGGTGGTGGTGATGATGATGATGCTTCTGCTGCTGCTGCTGCTGCTGTTGATGATGATGATGATGATGACGATGATGATGATGATGATGCTCTTGTTGATGATGATGAAGAGGAGGATGGAGATGGTGGTGGGGACTTTCAGCATCAGAATGGGGACCTCTCCATCACCGCCTCCTAGAGGAAAACCTCAATCCTCCATAGCCAAGAGCTCCGAGAATCGCCCACTTCAACCACATTTCTTTCTTTACATGCTGTTTCTAACCCCACAAACTCTTCTCTGCTTACCCACAAAACTAGACTCCATAGCCAAGAAGAAGAGCTCCTGAGAATCGCCCACTTCATCACCACTGCTCTTCTTAGCTGCTGCTTCGAAACTCTTCTGGCTTCACTCAATAGACTCCATAGCCAAAGAGATCTCCAAGAATCGCCCACTTCACTCACCGCTTCTTCGATGCTGCTGCTGTTGTACAAACAAAAAGAAATGGCAAACCCTCGAACTGTCTGCCATTGCCCAGTCTGTATTTTGGGGGGGAAGGGGGGATTTAGGGTTTAGGGTTTAGGGTTTAGGGTTTGCACTTTCATGGACCTTTGCCCATATTCAGGGTTTAGGGTTTAGGGTTTTTCGTGACAGAGATAATAAGAAAAGACCCTTCCTCTTCCTCCTCTTCTTCTTCTTGGTGAAAATCTTGCTCTTTCTTTGCCGTTCTTCTTCTGCTGCTGTGGCCTTGGGTGTTCTTCTTCTTCTTCTTCACGTATGTCCCTACGTCTTCCAGATCGCCTGCATCATGGATGCAGTCAAATCCCACCTTCCATTCATTCCATCGCCACTGATGCGAATGCTGCTGCATTGGAACGATCGGAATGAATCCCTTTGCAATGCATGATGATGGGAGATCATCACCACCACCACCACCATCATCCATCTTTCACAGTTCAAAACTCTGAAACAGTTGTTGAATCTCTCTACTAGACAGGAAAAAAAAAACCGAAGCCTGTCTCAGAAGAAGCCAATCCTTTCACGATTCAAGGATATCCACCCACCAGTGATGCTACCACGGTACTTCTGCAATGCAACAATAGCCATGGAAAGAAAAGAAGAGCAGAGCCTTCCACGCAAGGGAATCGAGCCTTCTTGGTTCGAGACAGCATTGCATTACCAAGGCATTTCTCCTGGTCCGGTTACCGCGGTGAAAGCTCTCCCAAACCATGTGCAACTGACTAGCTTGCTTTGATTTCAACGGACCCTTTTCTTGGAAATGAGACCGAGAAAGAAAGGAGGCACGGATCCAATGCAGACTTTGTGTTGATTCTATTTTGGCTGTAGGAAATCTGATGAATATATATGCATATGTGGTTCAATGTTGCAGGCTGTGTGAAGGGCTTAAAAAGCCATGGCAGAACACCCCCAAGGAGCTTCTGCATCAAAACGGTCAAAAAGCGGAGAAACCATTGCATGAACAGAGTGTAAAACAGTTTGAGATGGACATGAATGGTGCAGATTAAGTAAGCTCTGGAGCTATGGAGTACATACATACACCACTACTGTAGTTTTCTGGTGAGTTTGAGAATCATTGATCACCTCCTTGTTCAGGCATCTACTGCATAAAAGCATATATACCATCACCATCACCACCACCACCACCATCATCAGAAGGGCTCATATAAATAAGTTCATGCCTCTCAAAATCGCATCAACATGTTGTAAACAGTTAATGGCAATAGCAGAGGAGGGGAAGAACAAAAAAGAACCAGCAGAATTTCAAAGAATGTACCATTTCATTTCCTGTTTACTGTAGTTGCCAGGCTGCCGAACTGTTCCCGAGGCTCGCTTTCAACTGCCATCACATGCTTCAGAAGCTTTCCTATCATAAAAAAATAAAGAAAACCCATGAGAGAAACTGTAAAACTGTGTATTTTCTTGAAGAATTCCCAACTGCAGCAATGTTGGGTTAGTTGGATCAGAATAACTGCAGAAATGCCCCAGGATTGTAGACATGGAGCTTCAGACTTGCCTTCATTTGTATACCGCAAAACTTCATCACCAAAACCTCAAAATCTTGTACTCAAATAGCTCTGATCCTCATTACAGCTCACTGTTGTACTCAAAATGTTTCTATACAGTTCTCATATCACCTGAATATTTTCAGGCAACCCACACATATTTGACCTCATCCAAGATGCTAAGGCAGCAAAATGTTTTGCCCTAATGTTCCTTTGAATCAACTCTTTGAGCCTCGCCAAATGAGCCAACGTTATTACAAATAGAAGGGTTTACCCAAGCTCAGGAACAACTCATTGCGAGTTGCAAGTGTCTCCCCCTCAAAAGGGAAAATCCATTCAACAATCTGCATGATGAACTCGATATTAGCTGATGAATCATCCACGACTGGAAGACTTTTTACTCAAAACAGTTGGAAGGATACAATGGGATTGCAATGATTGGAATACTATGTCATATTTACTCAAAACAATTTCAGGCATATCAACCGAATATAACATAAAAGTTCCAAGATAATGACCATGGCTGTTTCGAGTGAACAAGCAACCACATGAACTTATGTATAGACGTGCCCCCGAGCACAAATGAATTTATTAAGATACATAAGCGAAAGACGTTGCTCAAAGTAATGATGCAAGAAGAATGAATAAAACCAAAGGAAATAAGTCAAGACTTCCTTTTGCACAACTAAAAATCTTACCGACCGATATCTCGAGAGTATATATATATATCTACATTGATCATTTTATAATGATCGTAGGACAGCACCAGAAGTGATTTTCCAGCTCTTGTCATTTGATGTGAGCTCGTATCGTGTGGTATATGAGCTTTCGTATGAGTCTATAATTTCTCGCTTTCGTGCATCATATAAGTTGGCAGCCTCTCTGAGTGTTGCTTCGACTATGGCCCTCCGACCATCTGTGCTTAATGTTACGCTCTCTACATTAAGGTCAGCTAGCTTGTATTCCCAATACCACCCGTTCTTGGACACATCTCTTGCACGTTCACGCCAGCTCCTCAGCATTTGTCCATCCAAAACCTTCCCAGTGTTTCAGGAGAAAGCGAATAGTGTGAGTATATATATACATTGCACACAAAAGAGCAGATTACACATTTCTATGACCAGGACAATCTGGAAAAATCCATATAGAAGTCAAAAGCGTTGCATAAAAGTATACCTCAGAAAGTTTCTCGATCGCGTGATGTTGACCAAGAGCATCAACCTTGGCAGCTTGCCATTTCTCTACAAGCTGCTCTGCAAGCTGTGCATTCATCTTTGGAGTGATTCGATCAGCAATTGCCATCACCGGACCTGCAAATGAATGCTGGTTGCATATTGTCAATACCCTTCCGAACACGTTTCAGTTTATGCTAAAATACACCCTCAATATGTAGGCCTTCTGACAATACTGTATCGTTCGTTACCTGCGACCTCATTGGAAACCGTTGGTTGCTGATGCTTGAATACAGCGTTTCTCCTAGAAAAGAGCTTCCACCCACCAAAAGCTAAAACCCCAAACAAAGCTGTAGCACCTACAATCTGAACAACGGACATTCCTGAGGTTCTTGAATAGTCTTCATCTTCCTTTAGCACGTCACTATCATTTAATGAAAAATTCTGCCCAGTTCTGCTCTCTGCATTCACTGGAATAGGTGGACTGTACTGTGACAAATAACTTTTATCCTGCTCATATTCCATATTAGCGGTGATTGAGGATTCAAATTTGTCTTTCTGATGTTGAGCTCCAACTTTACCTAGAGGAAAAACTTTCTGCAAAGTTTCCTTCATGCTACCAATGGCTGCACCTGCCCCAGCGCCTAATTGCACTATAGCAGCGGCAGCGGCCAATGGCGATTCACCTTTCTCCAGTTTCTCAAGATACTTCAGTACATCAGAATCATCATAGTAATCACGCAGCTTCACTTGGAATTGATCCGTTTCACGGAAGCTTGGAAAAACTACCTCCTTAAGCCAACTCTCCAACAGCTTGCAAAGGCCAGGTAAATACACATCGTCATCAGCTCCATAGGAATTTGCAATGATAAAATCTGTTACAGCAGGCTCTCGATATGGCGAGTTTGTATCATCCAGCCCTAACCATGCTCTACAATCATCAAGCTCGCCCAACAAGAGCTGACACATTGCTCTCTCAAATGCAAAGTCAAGTTGTTGATCTGTTGAAGCATTCGATCCACTCACTGCAAACACGTTTGTTTGTTGAAGTTGTAGAAACAAGTTATCAGCTTCCTGGATAAGGTATGGCTTCTTTGCAGAGAAGCCCTCAGCAACATGTGCAAGTGCGACGGAATAAACCTCTGAACTCTCTGCCGGAATGTTGCTGGGAGTGGCGGTAAATAGAGCTACTTGCTCAGCAGCCGTCATGTGAGTGAAGGCTTCTTTCATATATTCTTCTCGTGTGTACCCAGGAATATCTGCAAAAGCGCCACCTTCACCAACAGCCCACAAAATGCTTTGTAATCCCTGCAAGCCTTCTTCACGCTTTCCTCTATGCTCCTCATCAAGTGGAAATGCAAGAAGTTCTAGAACACAGTGGGGATTTAATTTTTGCAGTGTTGCATCAATTTGTTCCTGTAATACCGGAGCTAAGCTACTCCCACCTTCTTCCTAGACAAAGATAATATCAGGTATAAGAACAGTGAAATGGTTTTGAACTATGATCAGGAATCAAGCTCTCGAAAAGGTAGTCGACTATATGCAAACCTTAACCAACATGCTTTAAATTTTCGGTTTCTTTTCAGGCGATTAAGACTTCTCCAAAATGAGATACATTTCAACTCACGCTTCAAGTTGATTAAAACCTTTCTTTGGATTTCTTCAATAAACTTTCTTACCTCAAGAAGCTTCAGTGCTCTTTCCAGAAGTTCACAGCTATGCACGATTGCAGGTGGAGTTTCTGACATAGCCCTTCTAGAAAGCTCCACGTACGACAATGCCATGGCTAACACAAGATCCCGCTGGAAAAACTTTCCTAGCCGCTCTCGGAGCAAATCCTCCCCAACTTGCAAAACCACCTCCATCTCACCCATTTCATGAAGCAAGCATAACGCTCCTGGTACCTGAAACAGTCTTGTAATGATAACAAATTCTACATACTTCATAGGGTGATGCAGTTCGAGTACAGAAATACAACCATTTCTACCTTATTAAGGGGCACATCCACCATTATAGTTCTCAATTCATCAGTTAAAAGGTCTTCATTATAATCCCCACGCATTTCTGGATCTGCGAGTGTCTCGCATGCTCCTTTCAGAATTTCTTGACGAGAAGCCAATGCCTCTTGGCTAAAACCTTCTTTTGGCGGGTTTCTGACACGTGACTCATAAGCTCTCACAATAGCATCTGCAAGAAAGTGTGTATCTGCCCCAAGCACCTGCCGGACTAAAATCATAAGATTACAATCTAATACATTGGATCCACAAAGAACACATAAGCTATTCACATGTTCTGGACAGTGTCTTCCGAAAGTACACTGTTGACAGTGCTATTTCTATGCGCAGATTGTAAATAGGACATTATATTCCTGTCTACAAGTTGAATTCAAAGCTGAGGGGTAATAGCACTCTTTAAATAACACATAAGTGTAACTTAGCAGAATGTATGCGACCGACCACGAAAGAAGACCAGGCAGTCTGCCAAAATAGTTGGGTGAGCTTCATGAATTGGTCTTGTCACAACAAACTGATTACAAGCCAGAACTTCATTACAAAGGGGAAGTCCAAAGAAACTTCTTCCATGAACAGTTCAGGAGCAACACCCTAAGCCTAATGATCTCTCCTTGCAGCCCTCTAGACCATGAGGCTCCATAACTGACAGATATTAGGTCTAAATGTGTGACCTAATGAGCTCCCAACTACTCGTGCTCTTCTTTACAACCTGCAGTACAGAAATCCAGTGTAGCCGACCCCAAAGTTTCCTCTACCGAATCCCTTTGTGCACATCAACATGGAGTCTCGCCCAAATGCACGATGTGAAACAACCAGCTTTCTGCCACATCAACTAGGGAATGCCATGTGGAACATCAACATTGATTATACTTAAGGAACACAGTGACAACCTGGTAAAACTTATGCATCAAAACAATGCATTTTCTCCTATGGAGGATTTGTGCCATATTGGCATAGATTTCCATCATTTTGTGCTGCTTCAGCACAGATTTTTGTTGTCTCTTTGTCATATCCACACAGATTTCCGTAATTTTGTTCCCTAATGCGTCTTCTTGTCCAAGCACACCCCATTGGAATCTAGCATTATATGAAAACTGGGAATTGGCATCTTTATCTTTTCATACAAATGATTGTTGATGCAGGACCATGCATACAAGAAACATATAAAAAAATGCAAAGGATATACAAATATCTGCATGAAGAAGAAATCGATTTAGAGCAGCGAACACTACATGAAAAAGAAATGATCAATATGGAGCACACAATGTTACGTGAAGAAGGATTGATCCTAGACCAAGAAAACAATCTAAAAGACAAAACAAGTTTACTTAAAATAGGGAATTGAAAGTTAAACCTGATAGTAATGCAGTGGAAGAGGTATAGCTCGTTCCGTGAGGGCGGGGAAAGACAATGTAAGTGAACCACTAGCTTTTCCATTTCCTCTATTCCCATTGTTTGCTTGTGAAATGCCCTCCGGAAGGTCTTCAACACCGGGCTCATTGGCAACATGGAGATCATGAGAGAGACGATCGGTCCATTTTGCTGCTTTGCAAGTGTGTGTTAGGATCCCCCTTCTCCGTCCTTTTTGAAGAACACAAATCCATGGTCACAAAGAGCAAGATCACAAGCGATTAGAAAAACAGGTGGAACATGACCGAAACAGACAAACTTTTCCACAGTTCTTCTCAAAGCAAGATCAGCTGGCATGGAAAAAGAAAAGGATTTCCTTCCACCGAGTGTGGTTCTCAATCGTTTCAAATTCATCTTCAAAGCAAGCTTTGGGAGTGTACGATTTCCCAACAGATTTACCTTGAAGCAGGCGCCTTTTGGCAGCAGCAGCTGCAGAAGAAGAGGGATAAGAGGAGGGAGTAGAATGTGGATTTCCTCCGAGAGCTCGGAATGCAGAGCTGAAGAAAGGAGAGGAAACTTCTGCTGCGAGCACAAAAGCTTCGGATTTAGGCGTAGCATTCATGGTTTCTGGGTCATCTGGAGGATTTCCAGGCCCCCTGAATCCAACCAAATGGAAACCGCGGAAGCTCCTGAAGCCCTAAAACCCTAAGGAACTCGAGAATCAGGGAAGCTCTGACAGGACCCAAAAGCCTTGATCTCCGAACCGAAAACCCTGATGAACCCTAAACCAGCAGAGAACCCTGATCGGAACCATCTCCACACAGCACATCCCCTGCGCCCAGATCGAAATTCCCCAAGAATTTGGAGACATCTACAAATCTGGCCTTTTCCATCGGTTTTCTGGGCACAATCCCATCACACAAACCGGATCCTTTCCGGGAGAAAATTTGTAGCTCTGAGTTGATGATGATGATGATGATGAATCGATCGAGATTCGGCTGCCGACAAGTGTTTCGAGACGATGAATCGATCGGAAAAACCTCGCCTCTGGGGGTGCGGTATATACGGTTGGGTAGTAGTCGAGATGATGAATCGACCGATGGATCTCGCACGGAAAATAATCATGGTTTGCATCGATGATTGAATCGATCGAGAGTCGGCTGCCTGAGAAGCGTCTCGCGATGAACTGAACCGAGCTGGCTCTATAGAGGAGTTGCATATAGTATTTGAGAGGATGAAAATCGATGGGTCTTTCAAAAGAAAACTACAATTTGAGCTGACGACGAATCGATCGAGATTTGGCTTGCTGAGAAGTGTTTCGAGATGATGCATCAGTCGAAAAACCTGGCTTCAGGGCAATTGTATGGTATTTGAGACAATGAATCGATTGGGGGAGATCTGGCTCGAGCAAATTGAGCTTCGACCAGATCTATCAGCTTGCCACAACTTCTAGGCGATTAATTACCAATCAGTTTGACATCTTTCCCATAGAGCAAATGCCAAAAGAAAAGCTTGGACAATATGGTCCATGCATGATCCACAATTGCTGCATCTAACATCTTAGAACAATCCACAAGAAATGATCTATTTCCTATGCCATAAGCATATATTGTTTTGGTGAATATTGACCAAAGCATATTATTACATGCTAACAAACCCCATCCTCCTCTTTGAAACCACTCCTCAAGAATAGAAGATTGTATATGATTTGAGCATGCCAATTTGCATATGTATCATTTTCAAGGAGTATTCTGGCAAATACTACAAGAACAAATCACAATACCACAACACCTCAGAGAATAATGGATAATCATATCACGCAGGCTGAGAGAACAGAACAATTTTACAATTTGATAGGAAAAAATCACAATGTTACAATCTAACAAACCCCACCCATCCTCTACATGCATGCTCTTCACAGCTAGGAATACCATATACCCTGTGCATACCAGCTTGTACTGCACCATCCTCTGCTAAAGAGCTGTCACCATGGCTCTCAAAACAAAGTTTGTTTCCAACATGGAATAATTCTCGGTATCTTTACATATTTGTACAATCGGTACCCAACAAAGCATATATCCAGCATTCCCAAAGTGCGCTTCCTACGATTCCCAGGGAAAAACATACAGTACCACTATCATGTACATCTTCCATTGAATAGATGGCTTGGAAGCGATTGTTCAGTAATATACAATCTAGATCCTCTAAAAGGATCCAAAAGAATATATGTTTATACATTTTCCATAATACCGCTTATTTCCAGCGTCCTTGAATGTACGTGAAGGATAGAATGTGGCTATGCTGTTGCTGTAGGTAAGGATGGGGAAAATCGAAAAGTTGCCATATCAATCAAAGAGGAGAATTTTATGTTCACCTTTCTAAACCAGGGTTTGATGATAGCGATAAGTAATTAATCCCAACCGCCCCTCCGGTTAGCCTTCTTCAAAGATGCCTTTTTCTTTGTATCTAGTCTCCTCTCATTCTCGATTCTAGCCCTGAAAATCATAGATTCATGTAGATTTTACACTGTGCTCTGAAAAGCGAAAACATGTCCATCAATACTAATTAGTTATTATCTGTAAGGAAATGGTATTGTGACTACTTCAATAAAATGTCTGATTGTAAGGTAAGTCAGTCCTACTAATGTGTATACAGAATATATTATGTACTCACAATCTATTGATCTTGTTTTTTGTTTCCTCAGACGGAGGTGGTGGGACATATGCAGCCGCATCAATCAAAGCCTGTGTTGAAACAAAGCATTTTCAGTCGTACCATTACTGTCCTTGTGAAAAACATATATGTGAATTTCGACTTTATTGCACTACCTGAAGCTTGGAGAGGGCATCTTCGATGTTACCCCTATTTAGAATCAACTAAATCAATCAGCAATAGTCATGGAGAAATATACAGAACAGAAGGATCGACGCATGTAAAAAAGAAACTTTACTTCTGCGTTCTAGTTTTCGTCGATGTGATCACCAGTTCACCTTCACTATTGATTCGATTCTTTTCCTGCATGATCACAAACAAACAGAAAATCAGATTTTGTTTTTTCAAAGGATTTGAAGGGAACACAAGATAACACGATTGAATGATAGCAAAATGATTGAGAAAGAAAGGTATTGATGCAAAGACCATTTGTAAGAGTTTTTCCCTGATCCTTTGAGGTAACCAGCTGGCAGCCTCAACATTGAATCGCATATCTACTTTGGTATTCACTGTGGGGGAGAAAAGAAGGCAAAAAATGTGAGACAAAGGTAAAAGAACAGAAACAAGAAAACGTTTTTGAAACAGAAAGAAAACTGATCAGAATCCGGACCAAAAAAGAAGAGCCTTCAAAGAACCTTTATTAACGTTCTGCCCTCCTGGTCCACCACTTCTGGCAAAATTGACAGTGACATGCTCTGCAAATAAAGACCAAAAGAGTTTGTCACACTACTTGCACAACAACGCATTTTTTAGATCTGTGAAGAAAAAGCTGTACCGTGCTAATCATGTGCTAAGACTCATGCAGGATGTTTTATGCACCTTCAACATGAATCATGGCCCATGTATTGTGTCTCATGTACCATGTTAATATTATATTGTCATATATATACTGTTTTGAACATGAATCGTCACCCATGTATCGTGTCTCCTGCACCATGTTGATTTAGTATCATCATTTTTTACACATGTATCAAGACCCATCTATCGTGTCTTATGTATCCTGTTTATCTGACATTACCATATGTACCATTTTCAACATGTATCATGTGAATCTAACATCATCATATATCATACTCAATGAACAATGCCAACCAGACCAAGAACACCATCTATCAGTCTCAAATGCTTTTCCACCTGTGACCTTCTCCATCGCAACAAAACACCCATTTTCAAAATGCTACCACATAATGTCAGGTGAATTGCTTACGTCGAGGATGACTCATTCAAAGCTAATCGTATTTCTCCCTACACTTGCTGAATTGCCACCTGACCCTAGAATTTGAGGGTAGAAAAGCCATCTCTTCAAGTGTAACCGAAGCTGCTTACTTCTGCTCGTTGCTAGCAAATCAAGATGGTGTGGATAAGAAATCCCAATTTACATGTCTAAAGCATTCGAAATTAGAATGATCATTTTGATGGGAGAAGTCCGAATCCCAAATTAAAACTATCCGGAGCTCTGAGTTTCTTTCATGACAGAAAAACATCTCAGAAGGTCTCAGCGAACATGCCTAACCATTGTGGATACTTCGGGCCTTTGGTCCTCCGTCATTCTGCCTTTGTTCAGAATCATTGTTCAGAGTCGCTTCGTTCAGCGCAGAAGAAAGCAGTCCGTCACAAAGCAGGGGAAAGAGAAAAGAAAGAGTGGGGAGGGGGTTTTGTACCTAGAGAGACGCTGGGTATGTCGATCGGCTCGGAGCTCCGGGACTCCGATTCTTCGATGAGCCGGCGAGTCTGAGCGAGCCGGGACGGCGCGCGCGAGGTTTCGGAGGGCGAGGACGAGGACGAGGACGAGGAGGAAGAGGAAGCAGAGCAGAAGCATCGAACCTTGGGTCGAGGAGGCAGGGCAGGGGAGGAGGAGGAGGAGGAGGAGGGAGGGAGAGAAGGCGAGGGCGAGGAGGAAGGCGATCGAATGGCGATGGTTGGGATGGGGAAGGTGGGCGGGGGACGAAGCAGAGCAGCTCGAGCGAGGGCGAGAGCGAGGGCCATGGCGATGGCGATGGCGATGGCGAGCAGATCAGAACAGACAGAGAAGAAGAAGAAGAAGAAGAAGAAGAAGAAGAAGAAGAAGAAGAAGAAGAAGAAGAACAGAAACAGTCTCTTGTGACTTTGTGTGTTAACGAACAATTTGATCGAAACAAAAATGAAAGGAAGGAAAGAAGGCTCCTGATGGGCTTCTGGATTCTGGAATCTGTGACACTGGAATCTCGGTTCTAGCCTCTGACACTGGAATCTGGAATCTGGATTCTGGCTCCCGAAAACGGAACTTGGATTCCGACTTCTGACAATGGAATCTGGATCCTGGAAGCTGGCTTCTGACATTGGAATTCGGATTTTGGCTTTTGAAAATTGGAGCTGGAATCTGGGTTCTGGCTTCTGAAAATTGGAGCTGGAATCTGGCTTCTGACTGGATTCCGGAATCTGGCTTCCGGCACTGGAATTTGGATTTTGGCTTCCGAAAACGGAGCTTGGATTCTGCCTTCTGACAATGGAATTTGGATCTTGGAAGCTGGCTTCCGGCACTGGATTCTGGATTCTGGCTTTTGAAAATGGAACTTGGATTCTGCCTTCTGACAATGGAATTTGGATCATGGAAGCTGGAATCTGGAATTTGGAATGTGGCTTCTGAAAATGGAGGTTGTATTTTTTCTTTTAACAATGGAATCTGGATCCTAGAAGCTGGCTTCCGACACTAGAATCTAGATTCTAGCTTCTGAAAATGGAACTTGGATTCTGCCTTCTGACAATGGAATCTGGATTCTGGAATCTGGCTTCTAACACTAGAATGTGGATTCTGGCTTCTGAAAATGGAGCTTGGATTCTGCCTTCTGACAATGGAATCTAGATCCTGGAAGCTAGCTTTTGACACAGGAATCCAGATTTTGGCTTCTAAAAATGGAACTTGGATTCTGCCTTATGACAATGGAATCTGGCTTTCGCCGTAGGAATCTGGAGGAGAAAACTGGCCCCCGAATGAATCTCGATCGCTG
Source organism: Azolla pinnata (assembly GCA_037176905.1). Taxonomy (NCBI): domain Eukaryota; kingdom Viridiplantae; phylum Streptophyta; class Polypodiopsida; order Salviniales; family Salviniaceae; genus Azolla; species Azolla pinnata. The sequence continues at coordinate 76,429 of JBBBWG010003448.1, forward strand.
GGTTTTCAGTCGTAAACTAGTGCACCGATATATATAGATGCCCCCATCTGCGCCATCGTTGCTAGACTTGTAAGCATATATCTGTCTGCCCATTCTGAGCTCTTCTGGAATGGAAGGAAAGAAGGCGCTAGATTCTGGATTCTGGAATCTAGCTTCTCGCTTCTATGTCAGTTCTCGAAGAGAATATTGGCCCCTGAATGAATCCCGATCCTCACATTTTTTGGCCGTAAACCCGTGAACCAATACAGATACCCCCATTCGGGTCATCGCTACTAGTTTCGTAAGCGTGTATCTGTCCGCCCGTTCTGAGTTGTTTTGGAGTGGAAGGAAGGGAAAGAAGGCTCTAGATTCATGAATCTATCTTTCCGACACTAGGCTCTGGCTTTTAGCAGCTGTGTCAGATTCTGGATCAAGGTTCTTCTCGCTAGACAGTGAGCATATACACAAGGCCAGGATCCATCGTAGAGTGCTTGATCGTCGACCCATCAACATATATACATAGTGCAAATTTCGGGCGAATTTCGGGCAAATCTCGGGCGCAAACGCGAACTACTTTCACTGTAGTCAAAGTATCATTACATTTTGATTCAGGAAAGGCTACCATACATTTTGGCATCATGATGCATAACAGACAAGAAAAGAAGGGATTGTGTTGGAAACTGGTGAGCCCAAGAAGAAGAAGAAGAAGAAGAAGAAGAAGAAGAAGAAGAAGCTGAATTGATGCTTGTGAATTTATACCATTAGACCTTGTTCCAGCAACAAATGCCTCCATCAGAGCTGGCCATTAGAGCCATTAGACCTTAAAGATCAGGACAAGAAATCTGAGGCTTCAATCCCTTTTTGCTATCTAGCATTGAAATCCACACAAACTCCTAAATGAGCAAAATTTGCATTCAGCAAAGCAATACCTGCAGGCAGCATACATGCTATGACTGATTTCTGCACAAATGTTTTCTTTCCACTCGTGTACCATCTTCAACCAGATCACAGGCAGAGCATGATCCATGTTAAAAAAGCTTTGAATAGCTAGCTATCCTTTGCTGGCTAGTTCTTATGGAAAAGAAACATTTGATCAGATCACAACATTGTACCAAATAGGAGCCACATGGCTCAGATTTAGCTTCGATATGCCACAATCTGTGACCCACCAGTGTTGTCTGATGCATTAGAGATCATATGCACAATCAAGCTTCAGGAACGGCATAGCTTGCCACCATGTTGGATAATCCTCACAGAGATAGGATTATAACATACATATACTTGAGAATCCATGGGAAGAATCGAAGTCGAACAATATACTGGTCGAGCCAGACGCGCGCAAAAATCTTTAGCAAGACGCACACATGCTCTCCCACAAGTTGGAAACACTTCTTCTTACAACTTTACTCCCATGATGTTATCTCAACACATCTTGATGCAGCCTCAAAAGGATAATTCGAACGGCTCTATACATGTCGGGATTGGGTTGGGGGTTAGAGAAAGGAAAGCCTTTCTCACTACCCAATACCAGTACTTCTACTGATGCTCATAGCACTACCCGATGCTCATGCCAAGTACCGATACTTATAGCCCATACTTTGTAATGATACTTCTTAACACCAATACTTGTAGCGGTGCTTATACCGATGCTCTCATCTTGATGCATACTTATGCTAAGCATGTTGGTCTGTGCAGCTCGTCAGCCGCAAAGGTGTTGCACATGGATTGGCAACTTGTGGCCTCACAAATGTTCTTCTCCACCATATCTCGAACGCATGCTGCAGGTTCGGACAGTCATCGCCATTCTTCAAGAACCGATCGAACCAAGCGATCATAATACTCTGCTGCTGTTTGAGCGGAAGCGTCAGGATCGTCTGGCTGATGCCTTCCTCGACGACCTTCCGATCGAGGCCCTTACATGCTCGTTGCATCCATCCGAAATCATCGATCAGGGGCTGCAACCAGTTATGCAACAACATGAACCTCGTCTCCTTCGGAACCAGAACTTGCCCCTGTCCCAAAGCTACACACAGCCTTGCAGTCAGTCTGCTCACTTCATATCTCCCTAGAGCAATGGGCACTTTGGAATGGAGCAGCACAAGCTCATCTTGATACGCCCACACCTTCACGAAATCATCAGCGATCTGCCTATCGATCAAGATATCGACGAGCCAGTTGAGATTATCGGCTTGCCGCATAATTTGCCCCATCAAGGCGCTCTTGTCTTGATGAGAAATGGGATCAGCGCTTGTTGTAGTAGCGGAAGTAGTTGCTGCCGTTGCTTGAATGTAGAAATGGAAGAGTGAGTCGAGGCATCTATGGCAAGCTTGGTAGAGGCTTTCTTTGCTTAGATCGGTCTGATTCTTGAGTTGGGCAGCATTCTCCCGGAGCATCCTTGACACTAATTTCTTCATCTCTCGCCTTGCTTTCTCATCAGTGCCTTTGGTTACAAGATGTAAGAGACGAACCAATACATCTTTGGGACCACTGATATCCTCATCGACTGAGAGCCTTTTGAGCACCTCACAAGCCCCTCCCCTGATCCCGAGGTTAAGCTCTGAAAGCAGCGAGGACACTTTCTCCTCCTCATCCTCAGTCCATGGAACTGCCTCCAAGTACTCGAGGCATGATAATATACCTGCTTCAAATGAGATTGCTTCTGATACCTGTAAAATGCATTTACAGGATTTAGGATACGCATTCACATAGGGTTTCATAGTTTTCTGGATTTAAAAAACTTCCAACTTATTACGTGTGCACGAATGGGAGGGTATCACGGTTTTTCAGATTCAAGACTTGAAATTCTAGAGCTTTCTGAGAGCATTGGAATCAACGTTTCAGATTTTTTCAAAAGGTTTAGGGTTTAGGAGATTCAGCACCCTTGAGGTTTAGGTGTTGATTTGGAATTTTACAGATTCAAATTCTCAAAGTTTAGAAACTTCAAGGTTGAAGAGTCTTGGATTTCAAGTTCCAGATTTTTAAAGGATTTGTGGTAATTTGGAGTCTACAATCTTCGGGCGACTGTGATTTGTTGGATTTTCAGGGTCCAAGATTTGGAGATTTTTGGTGGCTAGCACTCTAGGCTTCTGGAATCATGGTTCAAATTTTCTAGGGTTTGGGAACTTTAGGGTTCCAGGGGGTTTGTGGACTTCTCAGGGTTTGGGATGTTTTTCCAATACAATTATGATGTACATCTTTATGCATCTTCCAGGCATGTTCGAATAACAATGCATAAACAGAAGTATGTTCATCAAATATTCGCAAATTCAGCTTTCCCAAATATGCCCATTGCTTCTTTTGCTGTATGTTCATCAAATATTTGCAAACTCAGCTTTCCCAAATATGCCCATTGCTTCTTTTGCTGTATGTTCATCAGATAATTGCAAATTCAGCTTTCCCAAAATATGCCCATGAACAGAATGGAGCATTTTTTAGTAGAAAAACAGAGAGTTTTTAGGTTATGAACATCAGACCATTCTCCCTGTACAAAAGAGAAGGTGAAAATAGGCAAGAATATGTCAGGGAATGCTCTGCTCCATCATGTAGATGCAGCAAAAACTATGCACATTCATACGCAATGGCATGGGGAGGAGGCACCCATTTTCCTGCGAATTAGAGGGAAAACCCTAAACCCTAAACCCTAAACCCTAAACCCTAGAGCCTAAACCCTCACAGTAGAGTTGGCTTCGTACTCCCTGCACAAAAGAGGGTGAAAACAGGCGAAGAATGTGTCTGGGAATGTTCTGCAAAAACTATGCACATTCAAATGCTATGGCACAAGGAGGCAAATTGCACATTGGAATGCATCGCATGGAAAAGAGGAAAAACCCTAAACCCTAAACCCTAAACCCTAAACCCTAGATTTCTAGAGAGCTAAACCCTAACCGTTAGAGCCGGCTTACCTTGAGAATGCTGAGAACCCTCGAGACGCTCTCTCGAAGCAGTTGCTTCTTCATATCGTGGCAATACATGAGCCGGAAGGTCTCGATGTAAGCCTCGACATCGTCGCAATCCGAGATCTGCACAACGCTGTGGCCCGCGGCGAGCTGGGCCGAAAGAAGAGGGCTATGGAAGGAGACGATGCGAGCATGAACGTTGAGGGAAACGCTGACAACGTCTTTCTTGGCGCTGCTACTGGAGCTAGAGTAGCTATCCTTGTTGCCATGATTGTTGCTGTTGTTGTTGTTGTTGTTGTTGTTGTTGTTGCTAGAATTACTGCTGCTAGAGCTGATCCTTCTGCTGCTGCAGCTGTTGCTGAGAATGAGCTTCGCATCGCTCGATGCGGGATCGTTGAAGAGGCTTCCGGGGGGGCTATTCGCACCGGGCGAGAGCAGCTGCTCGAGCTTCGAATGGAGGTGGGATCGAGGGCGATTCTCCTGCATCTCGTGCTCGCTCACCATCATCTCGAAGAGCGTCGGAGAGGCTCTGGCCTTCTCGGAGCCAGCAGCAATGGAGGATTGCAGCGGCAATGGCAATGGCGGTGGCGGTGGAGAAGAAGAAGAAGAAGAAGAAGAAGAGGAGGAGGAGGAAGAAGGCGAAGAATCCATGGCCATGGAAGGAGCAGATGTGGTAGTCGTAACAGTCGTGCTGTTACCAGTCGTGGAAGTGGTGCTGTTGCTGATGATGATGATGGAAGGTGCTTCTACAAGGGGAGAAACTCTGCCCGGAGACAGCCTGATTCTGAAGGGAGATCCGCCATTGTTGCTGCTGCTATTGCTCTCCATCGCCATCAAGCTCGAGCTCCCGCCCTTCCCTGCCTTCTTCTCCGATCCGTTCCTCCTCGCCGAATCCGGGGAATTCGCCCTTGCGCTTCTCGACGATCTGCTCAGCCGGTGGGCGATCCTCGACGAAGAAGAAGAAGAAGATGATGACGATGATGAAGAAGAAGAAGAGGAGGAGGAGCAAGATGCAGACGACATGCTTGAAGACGAGGAAGAAGACGCCATGGAAGTAGAGACTGCGGAAGAAGAGGAAGAGGAAGAGGAAGAAGAAGAGGAAGAAGAAGAAGAAGAAAGGCGAGCCATACAACACCATGTCCCTTCCGAGCTCACAGTTTCCACCACTTTCACGGACCTGGGAGTCCTGGTCGGATTGCTCAGCGATGGCGAGGCCAGACCTTGCACAGGATTTGTCGCCATGGATGCGGAGCTCAGAGAGAATATGGCCGTGGGGGTCGAATCACAAAGAGCTCAAGCACAGACGAAGAAGAAGAAGAAGAAGAACCAGAACAAGAAGAACAAGGCGATGGCGATGGCGATGGCGATGGCGATGGAGAAGAAAGCTTTCTGGCCGCTTGGCGACTAATCTGCGTCGAACCCAAATCGGGAAATTAGGGTTTCCATAATGGGTTCGTCTCAGATCGGGGGAGAAACGCAGGGATTCGGCGGAGGCGGCACAGCTCTCTCTCTCTCTCTCTCTCTCTCTTCCCTCTGTTAGCTGCAGCTATGGTGGAGGTTATAGTCCATCTGTCTATCTGCAGAGGCTTAGAAAAGAAGAAGAAAGAAAGAAAGAAAGAAAGAAGAAAAAGAAGGAAGAAGAAGAAGAGAATACATCTTTTCTTCTTTGGCCTCCCAAACAATAATTTTTGACAGTGATGGGATTTTACACAAGAAAAAACTGTTCTAGAGAAAAAGAAGCCTTTACTTGAAAGTGTTGCTTCTTTTCTTCTTCTTCTTCTCCATCATCATCACATCACCACCACCACCACCAGCATCCTCATCATCACCATCATCATCATCATTATGATGGGAGGCAATAGCTCATTGTCATGATCACCATCACCATCATCACCATCATCACCACCATCATCATCATCATTATAGTGGGAGGCAATAGCTCACCATCACCATCATCACCATCATCATTATGATGGGAGGCAATAGCTCACCATCATCACCATCATCATCATCACCACCATCATCATCCTTATAGTGGGAGGCAATAGCTGACCACCATGACCATCATCATCATCATCATCATTATGATAGGAGGCAATAGCATGTTCTTGCTGTTGTTGTATGAATACCATCATCATCATCACATCATCACCATCATCACCATCAGTATGATGGGAGGCAATAGATGTTCTTGTTCTATGACCATCATACCCACCATCATCATCATCAGTATGATGGGAGGCAATAGCATGTTCTTGTTCCATGAGTATCATCACCACCATCATCATCATCAGTATGATGGGAGGCAATAGCATGTTCTTGTTCTATGACCACCATCACCACCATCATCATCATCAGTATGATGGGAGGCAATAGCATGTTCTTGTTGTTGTTGCATGACCATCATCACCACCAAGACCATCACCACCGTCATCAGCATCACCATCATCAACATCATTATGATGGGAGGCAAAAGCATGTGCTTGTTGTTGTTGCATGACCATCACCACCACCACCACCACCATCACCATCACCACCACCATCATCATCATCATTCTGATAAGAGTGTTCTTCTTGTTGTGGTTGGTGGTGTTTGTGGCTGTTGTTGTGTTTGCTTAGATTTTCTAGAGTCTAGGGTTTAGGCTCTAGGGTTCAAGGTTCAGGGTTCAAGGTTCAGGGCATAGGGATAAGGAATTAAGGCTTAGGGTTTAGGGAGTAGGATTTAGGGCTTAGGCATACGGAATTAAGGCTTAAGGTTTAGGGATTAGGGTTTAGAGTCTAGGGTTTAAGGTTTTCAGGTTTAGGATTCGGGGTCCAAGGCTTAGGGATTGGGGATTATGGTTTAGTGATTATGGTTTAGGGTTTAGGGTTTAGGGATTAGGGTTTATGATTTAGTGATTAGGATTTAGGACTTAGGGTTTAGGGTTTAGGGATTGGCGATTATGGTTTAGTGATTAGGGTTTAGGGTTTAAGGATTAGGGATTATGGTTTAGTGATTAGGATTTAGGACTCAGGGTTTAGGGTTTAGGGTTTAGGGATTAGGGATTATGGTTTAGTGATTATGGTTTAGTGATTAGGATTTAGGACTTAGGGTTTAGGGATTAGGGATTAGGGATTATGGTTTAGTGATTAGGATTTAGGACTTAGGGTTTAGGGTTTAGGTATTAGGGATTATGGTTTAGTGATTAGGATTTAGGACTTAAGGTTTATGGTTTATGGTTTAGGGTTTAGGGTTTATGCGCAATGCCCTTTTTGCTCAGGGGCCAGATTAAGCTGAATTTAGGCCTTTTTTGCCAGCTGACTCTGAGACCAACTGACCAACTAACCGCTCATTGTCACTGATTCGGACTAGCAAATTTCTGAGGCCTGATTTCTGAGGCCGGTTTTTCTCTCTTTTTCTCTTTCTTTTTTTCCTCGAGAGAAAGCATCGACGACGAGCTGTTGGCATGGCCGCGGAGGAAGCTCCACGCAGAAGGAGTGAGTCTGCAGAGGAAGAAGAAAAGAAAGAAAGAAAAAAAAATGCCCTTCTGCAGATGGGACTCTGACCGCTCTGGCTACAGTTATCTTAATCAGAGGTTTGGGGTTTGGTGGAGACTCGATCATCGACCATGCATGAGAAATGAGCCGATACAGCTTGCTGCTGAATGCTGGGTTCAGTTTGTTTCACAAAGATAATTAATAAGCTCGCTGTTTTGCTGTTTGTTACGAGCACAACCATTCACTGGCCTCTCTACTGCCGGATCGAAGCTTTCGAATCTGAGCTCGGGCTCACGGTTCATTCCTTAATGAACTAGCCCACAAATACAACTCGAAAAAAAAAAACAAGAAAAAAACAGTAGACAAAAACCGCCAGAGCAATGCAGCTTAGAGGAACTGCTTCTATCGATCGGCTAGCTACCAACAAGATGATGGGATCGATGACTTTCCACAAGCCCTCCCGATGATCTGCTCTGTGCGATCTTTTTCAGCGAAGATGTTTCGCCTGTTATTCTGGCCCTACTGACTACTCGACCCCGATGCATGCAGCATCAAAAGCCGCGATTAACTGCGAGCCATATACATACATACATACAACCTCCAGAACCAAAACCAACACCACCAAGTGTGGATAAAAATTTCCTAGATTCGGCGGCCTCGGATTGCGGCCGGTAAAAATCCGAGGCTCGCACAACGAAAGGGAGAAAAAAAAGGCCGGCAGAGACGAGGGTCTCGTGAAGAGCCACCGATCGGAATGCGAGTCAGAGGTTTAGGGTTCAGGGTCCAGGATTCAGGATTCAGGGTTTAGGGTTTAGGGTTTAGGGTTTAGGGTTTTGATTTTAGGTCAGTCCGACATTTCCAATGGAGACCGCTGTACATTGGAAGCAACAGAAGGCCATGTACAGAGACATCTGAACCGTCCTTCGGTTGAGAGCTTTCGTAAACCCTAAAAAACACTTTACTTTGCGTTGCGCATCGATGAACATTCGGAGCCACTCGATCACAAGCAAAAGACAGAAACCGATTAAATCACACATTAAATACGTATATATAATGTCATTATCAAGATTCAAACCTGTGACATCTTCTCTTAACACACACACATATATATCTATACAGAAGATATCATTATCAAGATTTGAACTTGTGACCTTTTTATCCTTTTTCCTTTCTCTTTTACTCTTCGCTCGAGACACTTATATTGTTATTATTATTGTTGTTATTGTTGTTGGTGTTGTTGTTGCTATTGTTATCCTAGGACTCTGCTGCTTGCAGTTGCGTCGATTTCTTTTACCGCCCCTCGAAATGAAAAAGAGAAAGAAAAAAGAAGAAGCAAAAACTCTGCTTCGAGCGAGAGCTCGAAAGACAGGCGATCGAACGCAGCTCGATCTGCAAAAACTCCATCGAACGGATCCAAAATCTTGTCTGCGAGAGGAGATCTGTCTCCAATCTGGCCCCTCTCTCGCTCTCTGTCTCTTTGTCCCTGTGTCTCTACTGTGTACGGCTAGTCGAAAATTAACTCTTTTCTCATTCGGCATCTTGTCGAACAGAGGAGGGAAAGGGGGTAAAAAAATCTACTTCTGGCCTTTCCTCGCCGCCTGCCGATGAGCACATGGTCCACTACTGCGATGAGACCCCGCGATTCTCGTCTCGATTCCGATCCGATCCGCGCCGATGCATCCGCGCCCACCAAATCTTTCGGAGATCGATCTTGAATAGAAATGCAACAAGCATCGAGAGGCCTCCATCCACAGATCACACAGGTATCGTTAAGGGGAGCTTCTTGAGCCAAAACCAATTTTTTAAAGCCTAAGCCGTTTTAAGAAAACTCAAGCTTTAGCCGTTTTTAAAACCGCTCTATCGCTAAACTGGCTCAGACTAAAGCCAAATTTTTGCAAACTTTTACAGAGCTTTATATCAGTCAGAGATTTTACAAAAATTTTCTTACCAGAAGAAAATTGCAAATTTCGACATTTTTGCACCAGAAGAAATTACAGCTTTTTTTTATGTTTTTTTTTTACAAATTTTCTACCAGAGAAGAAAAGCATCGAACCGGCTTAACTCATTAAGCCAAACTACCCAGATCCTCACCGAAGCACGACTCGATAAACTTATCGAAACATGAGCGAGTATTTAAGTCAATTGCCAGATCCAACAGTTAATAAATCATGAGTTAACTGCCAGATCCAACAGCTCGATAAGATCCGAACCGATGAACAAATCTCAAGCTCAAAGCAAAGTCAAGCCAAGCAGCCAAACCTGCGGCAAACCTCTGTTTCAACGGCTTTTGTTTTGGATCGAGACCGTCTATAAAGATTCAGCTCTGGACCTCGGAACACTGTATTGCATTGTGCTTAAAACTCTCTTCTCTGCTTCTCTGCATTCAAGACACTGCATCGATTCTAATCTCCGATACGGTGACTGTTCATCAATTCTAATCTCCGATATGGCAACAACAAGTCAATCGGTTACATGCCTTCTTTGCCGAGAAAAACAACAGGTTTCTTGCCCATGGCTACGGAAGCCTTCTTGAATCCATTGCAGGAGCCAGAGTCCATGGAATTGCACATGGGGCTTGCTTTGCAGGTTTGATTTTTACTCCCCGCGATCAATGAAGCGCATTGAAGCTTCTGCTTTTCTCTTCTTCTTTTTTTTCCGATTTCCATGAATTGCTTCTTCCTCTTCTTCTTCTGGTATCGTTGCAGTACGACGTTAAGGAGAAAGCCGATCTCTGCACGCCAGCCAATCTTCTTCGGTAGGTACGAATCGAGCTGGCTCATGCCGATTTCATTTTTTCAGTTGTAGAAGCTTTGGTTAGTTGCATATACCAATCTCCCAAAAATGTATTAGTAGTAGTAGTGTCCCAATTTCACCTGCATCTGCAAGCAGCTGCTGAAGCTAGAAAGCCCTCTTTTAGGGTTTTTTTTTTTTTGTTGGTTTTTTTGGGGTCTCTGGAGGAGGAAGTGCAATGAGAAGCTGAAATCAGAACAACTGTGATGGAGATTCCAATCAAAGACTGATTGCACCTTGCAGGTACAGTCATCATCATGCTTCTCCTCCACATCAAAGCACACTGCAATGCCATGTTCTGGTTTTTTTTTTAGGGTTTCAAGAGCCCCCCCCCATGCCTTTGTCTGCATCAATCCAAAAGATACTTTCAGCTCAATGTACCACTACCTGCTCATGGTCTCCATTTCTTTTTCTGTTTTTTTCCATCTTTTTGCCCATTTGCTTCCATTTTTTTAATCATCATTTTGCAGGTCAGAACACCCATCATCATCAGAATTTGGGCCCCCCACCATTTCAACTGCATTTTAGGTGTTGCTCATGATGACAGCAATAACAGAACATGCAAATCATTGCCACAGATTATACAATGCAATGCCTCCAGCACCAACTACATCACACAATGGAAGAGAGTACAGGAAATCATTCCGCCACCGAGAATGCCTGAAAGCATGTATTCATAGCTCATTGTATATATACATATGTCTGTCTGTATTTAAACAAGCCCCTAAATCATATGAAAGCTGAAAAGCATGATTTTGACTGACCCAAGAAACTGATCACTGGATTGAAAGCTGAAACCTTGAATATTATTACATTTACATGCAACTTCCAGATTGTTTTTTGGCAGTAACCTGTCCACTAATTCGGGTGAGACGAGTCGTTGACTGACCAAGAGTATGATGATTCTAATATATTGATACAATTCACACACAATAAACCCATAGAGCTAAGACAATCCCAAAGGAGTGAGTCTACATACCAATGGGCTTCAGAGTAGTATGACAAATATTCTTGCAATAGAGATGGATCTTTACAGATTTGTGACTAAACACGTATTCTGTAATATGGAAACCTTCCTGAGTTGTAATCCAGCCTTGGATCTCTCACTGGGAGAAGAAAGTCGTCTTGTTTGCTCGAAGTGAAGCGGCAGCAAAGCATCCATCCATCATAAGTTTATGCCCTTTCTTTTGAGGGGACTAGGATCGCAGTTTAACATTATAAAAGTGCAGCTTCTGATTAGATGCTGCAGCTCAGCAAAGATTTAGGATCTTCATGTTCAGTGGCGTGAGATCATTCTGATGCTCCTTCCTCCATGACAGCCTACATGAAATTGAATATGCTCTCATCCAAAGATAGGCAGCTGTCACACTATCACCATTAGAAGGGTGGCCACTTGAAATTTGCAAAAAGTCTTCATCAAAGAGCTGCTCGTTTAGAATGGAACTTGCTTCGGAACCATGCAACAAGGTTTACACGTCGACAACTCTCGTCCTTTTTGCTATTGTTTGTCGAAGTTAGAACAGGTAACCTTCATAAAGCAGATGTTTATTTAGAGCCCCCTTTGTGACCTTCACCGTTGAACAAACAGTTGATAAATCTTTCATAGAACGACTCGTCGGTTAGACAATCCTATGGTAACACTGTCTTCAATCAGCAGCTCAACATCGGAAAAAAGGATGCTCAAGTGCCTGCCTGGCAGTAGGTCTGTCTGCAGGATCATATCTCAGCAACTGTTGCAAGAGGTCAAGGAATAGTCTTCCACATCTATCAGCATTGTCCACGACAATGTCCTGCAAAAGAAATAAAACAATAACAGTATTAAGAAAAATGAATGCACTAACATCACGAACAAACCACATTCACAACTCAAAATTCTAAGTCTTAGTGCTTCCTCTTAGATCAGACATTTTGAGCAGTAATACGTTAATATCAAGAACAAAAAACATTTCCAGCTGAAAATTTCGAGTCTTTAGTGCTTACTCTTGGAACAGACATTCTAACAATTTGAGTCCTAATGCATCAAACATCGAGAACAAACCACATCCCCAACTTAAAATTTTGAGTTTAGTGCTTACTCTTAGATCAGACATTCTTCTGACAATTTGAGTACTTTCTCTTGATGGAGCTCCTTCTGGCCAGTTTAATCTCCTGCCATGCCTAAAATACTTCTCAGACCTTCCTCTGTACACAAGAACCAACAGAGCTTACTTAATACTAATTCGGATTCTTAGCCACTCACACTAATTTTCTGCAATCAATCAATCCCACGCCGATCCTCACAAATAAAACCAACTTTGACAATGGTTAGAAAGAAATTAGAGTAATATGTATATTAATATCTTCTTAGGCTGACTTGGCCCATGAGAAAACTCCAACAGAGTAACTAATACCTTTAAATGCCATTGACTTCATATTAAATGACAAATGATAATAAGATATAGAAAATTTTTGGCCCCTCTGTAGTGTTTATTGATGAGATTCTCCAAGTGTAAGCCCCATATCTTTTGCCATCTTATACTTACTTTGATGCCCTTCTGATCATGTGACGAGGAACAGGACCAAGAACACGTTCCATCATGGCAAGATGCTCTAAATTTTCATGGGTTTGAAATAGGACTTCACCCTACATCATTATAGTTTAAAGACCCATGTTTTAAAATAAGTACCCTACATTCAAATAAGTTCCAACAATCCATCTCCCCATAAAGACAGAATAACTTAAAAGAATACCGAGCAAAGTTCAACCAAAATACATCCTATGCTCCAAATATCACAAGGATAGCTCCACCCAGAACCTGGGCACATGAAAAGTTCATTTTAACTTGAATGGATCAAGATGCTCCTGACTCAGTTAGAAAGGGTAACTAAAACCAGTTCTCCTAAGCACTTGTCTGTTTTTACAAACCTAAAATTACTTCTGGAGCCCGATAATGTCTCGTAGAAACAACTGAATAGTTATGCTCACTGCCGAATGTTGTGCTACCAAAATCAATAAGTTTAATTCTACTTGACTTTGGAATCCTTTCCGATCGAGTTGAACAGTTCTTCACACCATTCTGTATATAGTAATCAAACCATACCCAAAGATTATGCAATCATATTGGGGCACTTCAAAACTGTTGGATCAAATCTCAAAGCATTTCTAAGGTAGTCTATAAAATTCTTTTACCTTATAATTAACCTGTCTATACTCAGAAGAAACAAGAAGAACATTCTCAGGTTTCAGGTCTGTATGTATTAAGCTCAAGCTATGCATGTCTGCAGTAGTAGCAAAACAATTAAGAAATAATACACGAGGCACCATAGATGTTAATCGATCGCACAAGTAAGAATGCAATAAAATTTATGGGAAACAGAAGGAAAACTGCAGGTGCAGAGCTCACATGCAACAGAAGCCAAGAGTTGTCTACCAAAATCCCGAATAAGATCGATAGAAAAAGGGCGATAGTCATTCTCTTTTAAGAAGTCATAAAGGCTTGACCCCAGTTTCTCGAAAACCTGCAATACACAATCAGTATTGGGACATCAGGTGGCACCACACCTAGCAAGCTCATGAAAGATTGTGTCTAAAAATAAGCCACTTACAATGCATATGTGATTCTGAAAATCGAACCATCGCTTGAATTGGACACAGCCTCTGAGAAATTCAACGTCAATCACCTTAAGGATGCCATGCGATACCAGATAGAAACTACCAGATCCATAAAGATAAAGAGAAACTGTAACAGACCGGTGTTCCATCTTATCATTCTTGTCAAGGGTAGAAAGAACGTCAATCTCAATCATGGCATCCTCCCTATACTTTTGAGCACTTCGGATGACTTTGATGGCAACAAGTTCTTGCCCGTCCCTGTCCCAACATTCTAAGACACGACCAAATGTGCCTTCGCCCATCTTCCCAAGGATTTTGTCTGCAAACTCATGAAGTATGTGAGCACAAGCCAATATCACCACCTATAGCTTCTGAGTTAATGGGGCATGAATTTCACAAATTACATCGAGGCGTCAAGTTCCCTCCAACTTCAAAATTGAGATGACCATCCTTATCATCTGTGTACAATTGCATAGGCTGAGCAGATACAACCGCTTGCAGATCTGTAGACTCAGGATCGACAAGGACGGGCAAAGTGGACAATACTCCACTTATCAACGAGTTTGACGTGCTAGCATCAGGATTCGACTGCAGAACCACACACGGGAAGACATCCATTACGATTAAAACTTGACCGTAAAAAACAGTTAAGAGCAAATAAGATTGTCATACGAATATCTATATGAGCATTTAAATACGCATCCTTAGAAATCACCACAATACATCCTGCACCCTTGCAAAAGCATTGTCCTCCACATTCAATATGCAAAAATGTTTACATAAGATGAGAGCACGAAATTTCTACGTAGTTCCAACATGTCAGAACACCTCAAGAATTCTTCCATAATAAGTACAGAAACCGAAATCGTGTTTTGAAAATTTGACTTTAAAATTAGACCCTGATTGCTTGACAAACGTGTAAAGCTTCAGAAACAGAATCATTGAAATTGAAATCGCAGAAATAGAATCATTGAATTTCAAACCGATAAGGTACACACTGAATCTGGCAAGATTTTACTTCCAAAGGCCACACAGAATCACAAAGTCAGATTTGGCAGAAACCCGTGTGCTCATAAAACATACTTACCCCTCTGCAGAGATGGAAACCCCAAATATTATATGTCAGCAAATAAAACCCAGTAACGGAGCACAGCGATCTAATCGCAGTCTCTGAACAGTGTCGGCCATTTTTTCAAACAAATCAGAGGGATTCGACCTAACACATTGAATGACTGTCTGTTTCTTATCCACGGCACGGATGCATGTATCTCGTGCTTGTTCCATTAGCATGAAAATACTTGTATGGATCTCAGAGCAGCTCGTTTCGTTCCAAAATCAGAAGAAGCGGAGATTTGGCAGACCACAACAACAACAATAATAATAAAAAGACTCCGTCCGTCCATCTTTCCACAAAAAAAAAAGGCCGGTTCCTTAATTTCTCATCGACGGTACGTTTCCGGGGATTAAACGGCAGCGGAAAGACAGGGAGGGAACCACGATATACTGACCAAGAAGATCGGGGAGGCGAGGTGGAGTTGGAGGCGAGAGGGGTTGTCGGAGAGGAAGGAAGAAGGGCCGGGGTCGTCCCATCGGAGGCGAGGTCGTTTGGAGCGGCGGGCCTGGGTCGATGCAGGGAAGGAGGAGGAGGAGGAAGGGAGGAGGTCGAGCGCCATAGCCAGGAACTCACGAAAGCTTCGCTGCAGAGAAGAAGAAGAAGAAGAAGAAGAAGAAAAGAGAGCAAGAAAGACAGAAAAGAAAGAAGACGAAGAGAGAAGGTTATCTTGTCCCCTGTTTTGGGCGGTTTCACACTGAAGGACCAAATTATGGACTGATGATCCAATGGATCTGATGCATCATCTGTGATTTCAGTTGGGTGTCTGATGCATCAATCTGATGATGATGTGCTTGCAGTTGGGTGTCTGATGCATCAATCTGATGATGATGTGCTTAGATGCATCAATTTGATGATGATGTGCTTACAGTTGGGTGCCTGATGCATCATCCGATGATGATGTGCTTACAGTTGGGTGCCTGATGCATCATCCGATGATGATGTGCTTAGATGCATCAATCCGATGATGATGTGCTTAGATGCATCAATCCGATGATGATGTGCTTACAATTGGGTGCCTGATGCATCATCCGATGATGATGTGCTTACAGTTGGGTGCCTGATGCATCGTCCGATGATGATGTGCTTATGGTTGGGTGCCTAATGCATCCAATGATGGTGTGCTTACAGTTGGGAGAGCTTTCCCACGATAGGGATGATGATCTCTCTGCTGCTTCTGCAATCGGATCGAAAATGAGCGGTAGGGAGTATGACTTCTCTGTGAGGTGTGCGATCGAATCGAAGTGAGCAGCAGGGATGATGATTTCTCTGCTTGTGCGATCAGATCGGATCGGATCGGGGCGGCAGGTTCTCGGCAGCCGATCCGTCTCGAGCAGATACGATACGTTCGTTCTTAGCAGCCTGTGACCAGTAGTAGCCCACGAGTACCGGTTGTCACCCGATACAACATATCAAAAGCTCCGATTTCCCGTCCTTTTTGAGTTGCGATGCTTCTTTTCTCGGATTTCGACGAACATGACATGGAGCTGAGTTACCACCAACCGCAGACGGTATTTCTTTACCGACCGTTACTGACCACTGACCATCGTCTCTTCCGATATCATCGGGATCGGTGACTAGCGAAAGTCAGTCTAAACTGCGACGATGACGAATCACGGTCGCTGCCGCAACAACCCTGGTGATACCCATCATGCTGCGCGAAATTCTCGGTCGGCTCAAATTTCCCTCTGGTCTCGTCAAACGTGTCTGTACCCAACACAGATCTAACCCCTAGGCCCGGGCAACAACTAAAACTCTAAAACCCTAACCCTAAAGCTCTAAACCGCGACCTTAAACCCCGAAACCCTTAATTGTTGTAATTAGCATGCAAAATTAGAAACCCTAAAACCCTGGCCCTAACCCTAAAGCTCTAAAACCTTAACCCTAAAGCTCTAAAACCTTAACCCTAAAGCTCTAAACCCTGACCTTAAACGCCAAATTGTTGTAATTAGCATGGGAAATTAGAAACCCTAAAACCCTAACCCTAAAGCTCTAATCCTTGACCTCAAACCCTAAACTGAAAACCAAAAACACCAAATTGTTGTAATTAGCATGGAAAATTAGAAACCCTAAATCCCTAACCCTAAATCTCTCAAAACACTAACCCTAAATCTCTAAACCTTGACCTCAAACCCTAAACCAAAAACCGAAAACCCTAAATTGTTGTAATTAGCATGGAAATTTAGAAACCCTGAAACCCTAACCCTAACCCTAAAGCT